>JAJTIZ010000439.1:0-10322 GCA_021365335.1 Phaeosphaeriaceae sp. PMI808 | reverse complement strand
TAGTAAAGCTTAGAGACTTACTACTAGGATGCTAAGTATATAGACTCTAAACAACACTTAGTACGTAAGGAGTAGGAGGAACGTAACCTAGAAAAGGAAGTAAAGAAAGGTATATAGGGTTACTAGAACTTAGAGCCAACTACTCTAAAGTTTTACCTTTAGGAGTAAGTAAGTAAGTAGGCATAAGAGTAATAGTCGTCGAAGACCTAAGATCCCTAGAGCTACCTAAATTATAGTCTAAGATACCTAACTTAAGAGAAGCTTTTTAGCTAGCCTAAAAACAAGGAGAGTAATTAGTAAATAAATAAAAAGAAAGCTTAAATAATAGAGTATTACTAGATATAAAGGGGTATAAGGGATTATTACCTTAGGCGAAATAATACTAGGAGGATCGTTACCCTTAGCCTATATAATCTATTTACTTAAACAACGCTAAGCGATCTCGCTAATTAAAGCTAAAATAGTAGTAGGTTTACTCGAAGGAGTACTATTAGGTAATACCTAACTAGCTAATAAGGAAGATAGAACGTCGATTAGATTAGTAGTAGAGGAGCCTTTATTCTTATTTACTCTACGATAAGGCTTCTTTTTAGGAGTCTCTACTAGAGACGATAACTCTAGAGGAGCTTAGCTCTAGGTATTAGGGCTAGGGTACTTACGCTTATTACTAGCCTTTTTATTAGTTACTCTCTAGAAAAGATATTAGTAGCGAGCTATAGACTAGCTTAATAGAGTAAGTAAGAAGGAGTAAGGATAGAAAGCGCTACTAAGGTAACGTATAGGTACTATAGTATATGCGATAATCTAAGTAGTCGTACTACTCTAGTTTATTATAATCTAGAGTATTTAGAGCTAAGCGAGCGCATAGATTAATAATAAAGGCGCACGCGCTATATAGAGCGTCTTAGCCCGCAGTAAGCGCACAGACTAAGAATAAAAGAGGGCGTATACGCTATATAGAGTATATCGACCCGCAATAAAATACAGTATAACCGTAAGAGCGTACTATATCAATTCAAGTATAGGTAAGCCCTAGGCGTAGGGTTACCTAGGGGGTATATTATAAAAATAGAGCTTAGAGTAAATAGCTAAGTACTAAAATCTTAGAGTAAATAGCTAAGCGCTAAAAGCTTAGAGTAAATAATCCTTACCGAACGCTCTAAGTATCCCAAGAACTATTAATTGGATATAAAGATAGTATAAATATAGAGTAGGAAGAAGTAGTCTCTAGCGCTCCTTTAGTATATAGTTTAGCTCTCTCTTAGAGAGAAATAATAATAACTTATCTCCTAGTTATTCCTAAGCTCGTTTTTTTACTATAATAGGTTATTATAGTAGTTAACTATTCTCTACCTAAGCCGATTTTAGATAACTTATATAATACTAGTCCTCTAGCTATTAATTAAGCTAGGAGTACTACTAGTAGTAGAGATAGTAATAGAGTTAGGTAATAATCCCTAATCTTTCTTCCTTAATAGTAGCCTAGTAGGTCTACTTTATTTATTAATATATCTAGATTAGTATTATTCTTATAGAAAGACTCTATTTCTAGCTAATAAACTAGTATTAGGAGCTTAATAGTTCTTATATAAGTAGTAATCTCTTCTAGCGTTTAATATATAAGGTTATCTATTAGGTCCTCTATTTTACTATTAAAGATTATATACTTATTAAAGATAATATCTCGAGTACTTTTTACCTTAGCTATAGATAGTACCTATATCTAGTAGATATTTAATAACTAGTATCTAATAAGGTATCTAATCTAGGCCTTTAGGTCTAGCTACTAGAGTCTTAATTTACTATAGTAGGTATTATTAGTTATAGTAAAAGCTTTATACCTATAGGCTTTTAAATAAGCTAGATTAGGCTTTCTTAGTAATACTATAATTCCTTAGTTATAGGCTACTCCTATAAAGAAGGTCTTATATAGTATTTTCTAGTTATTTAAGGAACTTAGTATTTAGTTATAAAGGTATACTCTAGCTCTAGTAATTTCTACCTAGAGTTTCTAAGGTAGATTAGCGTTAAGCTATATTACGCGTAATTTCTCCTTATTAATACCTCTAGCGCGCTTAGCTCCTCTATTTTAAGCTTAAGTATCTAGAGCTAAAGGTTTAATAGTAATATCTTATAAGTTTAGCTAATACTAGACTTCTAGTTTTACTATAGTAATCTTATTATTAGCTTCAACTAATTTAACTAAGATATTATACTAATTCTTTAAGAAGAGAATAAGGTTTTCTAGTATCTTAATAATTAACTTTATAAATTAGTTATCTATAAAGTAGAAGTCCTACTATAGTTTAGAAATCTTCTTAGTAACTAGTATCTAGCTCTTTTCTTTATTAAAGCTCTATACTTTATATAAGTAGAAATTAATTAAGATTCTTTCTCCTAGTCCTTTATAGCTAACTTATAGTGCGCGGCTAATTTAATATCTTATCTTAGCTTTACTATAGGAGTTATATTTAATAGTAGTTACTCCTTTTACGCGTACCCCTTAAGTTTACTAGATAAGGTACTTAATTACTACTAGTCCTAGATAGCTAAGTCTCTTATACTATATAAGTATAGTTACTCTAGTTAACCTAGGTTTATAGGTATAATATATTACTTCTTATAATAGATAAAACTTAAGTACCTATTAGCTATAGATCTTAGTAAGATTTCTAATTATCTACCTATTTAGTTTATTTAGGGTTATTGGTTCTAATTAGGTATTCTACTATATTCCTCTCTACTAGAGTAATTGGAATAAGACTAGGTTATAGTAGATATCTAGGTATATAGCTATATTATATAAAGCTAGATAATTTACCTTAGATTAATTCTTTAACGTTAGATTAATAGATCTATATCCCTTTACCTATATCTTTAAATTACTAGCCTAGATATAGTCTTCTTAAGCTAGTAGGTAATAGTTATAGATATAATTAGAGTTATTTATAATATAGTAGATTATACCTAAATTAAGGATAAATAAATCCTATAGTAGATATTTATTATAGTTATTTATTATAGTTTAAAAGGATATAGTAGTAAAGGTCCCTTTAATACTCGTAACTCTTTAGCTATATAGTTATTCTTAATCTCTAGGTATTAGAGTTAGTAATTACCTAAAGCGAGCTTTAGACTATCCTCTAATTAATCTTTAAAATATAGTATTATTTTTACGTTTATAGTTAATAAGCTCTTATAGAGTCTTATTTAGATTCTAATATAGAGGGGCTATATCTAGATTAATATAATAGTATTCCCTTAGGTTATAGAATTTACTATAAGTAGGGTATTTTTCCTCTACTATAGTTTACCTAGTTAATTATATATTATTACTATTTTAGCTAGGTTTATTTTTATACTAGGGTTTACCCTAGTTTAGGTTTAATTAAAGTCTACTATAGTTTAGTAGTAGATTATATTCTATAGGAGAGGCGTCTCTAGTCCTACTCTAGGTAGTTTTACTACTAGTAGGAAGATCTAATAAGGTATTATTAACTATAAAAGTAGCCTTATTTTTCCCTAATTTAAGAGGATAATTTACTATTAAGTATTCTTAGAATTATTTTATTATCTCCTTATAGGTTATATAATCTTTAAATTAACTATAATCTTAAAAGTTTATAGACTATATAGGAGTAATCTTATTAATTACTAAGAGAAAGTCTTTTATAACTACGTTGATTTATAATACCTCTACTACTTTATAAGCTTCTATATTAGTAGTAGCTTAGTTATACTTAACTAGCTAGGTTTCCTAATTTAATATACTCCTTATTAGTTTAAGTAAGTAGATATAGTACTTATAAGCTCGCTCTCTCTCTAACTACTTATTAATACTAATAGTTTATTTAAGGTTAGTAAGCTACTATTATAGTAACTAATCTAGTAGATAGTATATGCGTAGTAGATATAGTATAACTAATAATTAGATAAAGACTATAATTTACTATAATCTCGTCTACTCCTTATTATATACGTATCGATTAATTTAATACTACTTAGAGAGAGTTTTATAGTATTTAAGATCCTTCTTAAATACTTTAAGGCCTATAGTTAATAGCTTAGATTAACGCACTAGCTCTTAAACGTTAGAGGCTAGTATATATTCAGCGATTTCTAGAAGGTTAATAATTTCTAGTTCTTTAATAAGTTTAGTAGTTATTACTAGGTTAATCTTATTCTAGATTTTATAGACTACGCATCTAGATTACAGCTAAGTTAACTATACTATATAGTCTATATCGGTCCTTAGTATTATTATAGGATCGCGCTACGCTTAATAGGCTATTATAATTTATAATTAGCTTAACTTAGTTAAGATAGTAAATTTTAAAGTTTAGTAGGGCGTGCTAGGGACTAATTATAGAGCGCGCTAGTTAGAACCGGCTAATTAATAGAAGTTAGGTCTACCTAATTTCTATAGGTTTATATACTAATTAGCTTAACTCGTTTTAGTTATTAGTTTAGCTCGATTCAGTTAAGGTAGTAAGACTCTTAATTATCGGATTTAAGATAGGTTTTTAATAGGTGTATAGTATAGGAATAAGGTATATAATAAAAGACTATAATAAATAATATAGTAAATAATTAATTAATTATCTATAAACGCTCTTAATTATTATCTATTAATATTCTTATTCTTCTATCTACTACGCTTTCTACTAGTTTATATATCTATATCTATAGAGCTTATTAAGATCTCTTAGTTTAGAGGGTAGAGATCTACTTATCTCTATTATATAGTTAAGCTAGCTCAACGCAGTTATTTAATAGTACTAGTTCTACGCAGCTTATCTATAACGCTATAAGCTATCGGATATTAGCTTTACTAGTTACGTTAGCTATATTAGCTATACTAGCTATACTAGCTATACTAGCTATAATCTCGGATATAGTCTCAGATAGTCTTATAATAACGCTTTTATCTAGTAGTAGATAACTAAGTTCGACCTTAGATTACCTATAAATCTAATAATATCTAACCTAATACTAGAGTAACTAGCCTTATATATAAGATGCGTGTTATACGAACTACGGCTTATAAACCTTATAGGCGAGGAGTTCCTCTAAGTATTTATTAAAGACTTTAATAAATAGATAGAAGACTACTAGGAAATAATTAACCGCGCGTTCCGTAGAGAACTACTAGTAGTACTAGCTAGTAAAGGAATAAACTATACCCTTAAAGTTAAGGATCTCTAGAGTAAGAAGCTATATAGTATAACCTAGAGGAGGTATATATTAGGAAATATAATTCCTATATAGATAAACCTAACTATAAGAATAGAAACCCTATACGAAGATATTAAAGGTAAGAAACCCTAGGTAGTATATATAGAGCTAGTAGAACTAAACTAATAAGCGCTAGTACTATTAAGACAACTATCCCTAATACTAGCGCTAGTACTACACTTACCTATCCCCTATATAACTGAAGTGAATATACTATTATATTACTAGTAGGATTAGTAACCTACCTAGAACCTACCTACTAAGGTATACTAGTAAACTATAATACCCTATAATCTATATAAATTACCTCTAACCTAAACCTATACTAATAATAAGCTACTACCTAAGAAACTTATTTAATTCTAGAAGGTATAGAAGAAGGATAATAACTATATAGGAAAACCGTATAATATCCTTATAGATAAAACTAGAATCTTTATTAAACTATACTAGAGATTAGATATTAATAAATTATAATATCTAAATATCTTTCTAGATATCCTAGAAGGCTATATAAATATATATTATATATATAATTATTAGATTTATAGTTACTTAGAAAGATTAATGTAATTAATAAGATTAATTAAATTAATTAATTATTCTATCTATTATCTACTCTTTCTACTACTCTTAATATACTTTAGAAAGTTCCTAGATTACTCTCGCGCCCTAGGGTCCCCCTTTATTAAGCTAGCGCGTTATTTAATTGCGGCTCTCCTATTAAAGGGATACCTATAGTTAAGCTAGTATAGCGCGGTTTAATTTAGCTCGCTTAGCTAGTAACGCACGTGCGCGCGTACCTATCTCGATCACTATCTCGATTATTATCTAATCTAATATACCCCCTTAGCTAAAAACCGTTAGTTATTAGCTAGAGCTAATATTATTAATTCGAGCTAGTTATTATAATCCTAATAAGACTAGGAGCTAGTATAGGGTTACTATTAGACGTATATATAGGATAAGGTAATAGTTATTACATAACTACTTTAATTAAAGCGCGTAAGATAAAGCGCGTAAAGTTAAGCGCTTAATATAAAGTAATTATATTAAAGCGATTAATATAAAGCGCCTCTAGTATATATATAATTATAGGTAATAAACCCCTAGGGCTTATTATATTCAACTTAATAATAGTATAGTAATTTAAGTTATTACTTCTACACCCTATTATACTAAGTAAGACTAATCTACCTTAACCTTACTTTATCTTTAAGAACTAACCTTACTCTATTAATATATAGTTAGTATATTAGTATACTCTTAATACTTTAAATACCTCTATAATAAGTAACGCGTTAATAGATTCAACCTAGTACGTAGGACTAACCCGTACTATAACCTCTAAGGTCGCTAAGCTAGACCTCTACTATAGAGACTAGAATAAGCTTAAGTTATAATTACTTTAATTTAACGTCTACTTCTTAATAGATAAAGTATTAGATAATAATCGCGTAATACTTGCAGTAATATACTTAAGAGGAAAAGCTAAAGAATAGGTTATACTATACCTTAAGAAATATATAGATAATAATAATAAAATATACGATATAATATTCGAATAATAGATTAAGTTTAAAGAGAAACTTAGGAAATTATTCCAACTAGTAAATAAACTAGCTATTATAGAATAAGCTATCTAACGCCTATAATAGGATTATTTAGCTTCTAGTTACGCTAATAAATTTAGGAAATATTTACTCTAGACTAAGTAGAATAACTAGGCGCTTATAAGGATATTTAGATAAGGATTAAAAGTAGGCGTATATATAGAGCTTATAAGAAGTAGAGCTATAATCAATAATCTTAATAAGTTAATTAAAGAGTTAATTAGAGTTAACAACTATTTATACGAATTTCGCCTTAAAGTAAAAGGAAAAGATACTACACTAATCGATATATATAAGAAGAAGAAATACTAACTAAACTATAGATACTAGAGGGTTGTAAAGATACCTAGGGTTAGTAGTAATTATAGGTATTTTAGTCTCGATAATATGTATGTCGATAATATAAACCTAGGAGAACGAATATAAGGTTATCGCCCTAAGAAGTTAGATAATAGTAAGAAAGTAAAAACCTACTATAACTATAGTAAACTAGGCTACTTAGTAAAAGACTATAGATTAAAGAATAAAGCTAAAAGATAAATAGGTAAGAGATACTAGGTCGCGGACTACTCTCTTAATATAATTAAAAGGTAAGGTAATAATACTAAGAATAAATAGGAAGTAGTATAGAAGATATAGAATAAAGGGAAAGCTATTCAACTACAAGACCAAGAACTTAAAGACCTAGGAGATCTAACTCTAGATAAATAATACGATATTAAAGTACTTAATAATAATAAAGTACTTATAGAGTAAGTATAAAAAAACCTTATAAGAAAGCTTATTAAAGACGTATACGAACGTAATAGTCTTAAAAGAAGGAATATAAGGAAGTAGAATATTAACTTCCTAGAGTTTATAAGAAAAGAGAGATTATACTATAATAGTAGGAGAGGATACTATTGCAATGCTACCGCGCACCCTTACCTAGGAAAGAAAGTACCTATAATTTAGGATTACCTAGACTCTAACTAAGATAGGGAGCTAGAAGGTAATAAATATAATAATTACGTAGATAATACTAAGCTAGAGTTCTTAGGATATTATACTCTACTAGAAACCCTAAAACTATAGTATATAGATATAATAGTATAAGATAGATTTATAGGAGAAATCTAGAACCTAGTAGATAGCTACTACTTAATAAAAGATTAGTAAGATAATAAAAGGATAGACTAGAGTCTCTACTAAGGATTATAACTAGATTTATTTACTCTAGAAGCTTAAAAGCTACTTAATATATCTAATATACTAATTAGTAGAATCCTATAATACTAGTTATATTATAAAAACCTAAACTACCTACTATTATTATAGATATAGTATTTTTATAATAAATATCTTATATACTACTTAGATAAAATAGGCTTAGGATATTTCCTAATAAGAAAATCTAAGTATAAATAGTTTTAGAATAAATATAAAAAAGTAACTTATAAATAATACCTATAGGATAAAAGATAAGTAGGATATTTTACTAGAGCTATAACTATAGATAAAAATATAAATAATATACTAATTAATAGAAGGTATATATATTTAATTTAGTAGTACTATCTATAAGATAAGTATAAATAATATAAAGAAGCTAAGATACTAAATAGATTTATAAGGAGGGAGTCTAAATAAAATAAGTCTTTTTTAGAACTATACTTAATAGATAAGAATATAATGCCGTTAACGTAGAAAAACTTATTAAACTCCTAGTTATAGTAGGAGTATAATAGATAAAGGTATTATTAGATTTAGGATTATTTATAAACTTTATATTACTAAACGCAGTATAACGAGCTAGACTTAAGCCTATAAAGAAGGAGTATCCCTATCTAGTCTATATCGCGAACGGAAAAGCTATACTAGGAGAACTAGTAGTAATATATAAAATAACTATAATAATTACTATCTAAGGAAGAACTATAGAAGTATACCTAGATATCCTAGCCTTAGCTAGTAAAGATATTATACTAGGACTACTATAGTTACGAGAGTTTAATCCTAGAGTTAATTAGAAATACTAGACCTCTTATAGATAGACTATAAAAATGCATATAGATCTAAACCTACGTATTAACTAAATATAATAGTAGATAAGAAGATAATTTATAAATTAACTACTTTATAACTAATATATAATAAAAGTATAGTTACCTCTATAGATACTAACTAGGTATTAGGTTATAAAGTAAGAGTATTAGAGAAACGCGTAACTCCTAATATCCTATAATAGTATAAGGAATTTAGTTACCTCTTTATAGAAGAGATAGAAGAAAACTCTCTACTAAAGTATTAACCCTAGGACTATATAATTATATTATAGGAAGAGAAGGAACTAACTTCTAGACCTATATATAGACTATTAGAATAAGACTTAGAGATACTTAAGAGAATATATATAGGAATTAATATTACTAGTAGGCTACCTAATATTATTTATACTAAAGAAATAAGCTACCTTAAGTATATATTAACTTTAGGAAGCTTAATAATATTATAATAAGAACTACTACCTACTACTAAATATTATAGAACTATAATAGACTAGTATACGTAAAGATATTTATAAAGCTAGATCTATAGGATAGTTACTACCTAATTAGAATAAAAAAGGTAAAGAATAGAAGATAGTATTTAGAATATACTATAGCTATTATAAGTATATAGTATACTATTTAGGCTAACTATATACTAGCTATATTCTAAGTATTAATTAATAATATACTTAGAATACCTAGATAAATATATTATAGTATATTAGATAATATATTAATTACTTATAGTTTATAAGAATAAAATAATATATTAAAATAGTATTAAAAGCTTAGACTAGTATAACCTAAAGCTAAAACTAGAAAATATAAATAGTATAAGATAGAAGTTAATTTCTTAGATATATAATTAGTACTAAAGGAGTAAAAATAAGTAAAGAAAAGATTAAAGTAGTAAAGTATAGAAAGAACTAAGGAATATTAAAGAATATAGTTATTCTTAGGATTTATTAACTTTAATAGATACTTTATAAGGAACTTTTTAGGAAAAGCCTTACTACTTATAAACCTAATAAGGAAAGATATACCTTAGTTATAGATAAAGAATACTAAGAAGTATTTAATAAACTTAAGATAGTTTATATAATACTACCTATATTAGTACTATTCTATAGAGGAGAAGTATTAAGATTTAAGACTAATATATTAGACCTTATAATAGTAGTAGTACTATAAGAACGCGAAGGGAAATAGTACCTAATAGCCTACTACTCTAGAAAGTTCTTAGGACTAGAAGAATAATATAATATATATAATAAAGAATTACTATAATAGTAAATATACTAAAATATTAGAGAATTTACGTAGAAAGTTACTTAGAACTTATAATATTTACTAATTATAAGAACTTAGTTATTTATAATAACTAAAGCTTAAATTAATAATAAACTAGATAGTTAGAACTCTTAGGATAATATAAATTCTAAAT
>JAJTIZ010000438.1:0-10396 GCA_021365335.1 Phaeosphaeriaceae sp. PMI808 | reverse complement strand
ATCTAATCTCTAGTATAGTTTAATAAAGATCCTAGTTTTATCTATAAGGATATTATATAGTTTCCCTATATAGTTATTATCCTTCTTCTATACCTTCTAGAATTAGATAAGTTTCTTAGGTAGTAGCTTATTATTAGTATAGGTTTAGGTTAGGGGTAATTTATATAGATTATAGAGTATTATAGTTTACTAGTATACCTTAGTAGGTAGGTTCTAAGTAGGTTACTAATCCTACTAGTAATATAATAGTATATTTTACTTTAGTCGTATAGGGGATAGGTAAGTATAGTATTAGCGCTAGTATTAGGGATAGTTATCTTAATAGTACGGGCGCTTATTAGTTTAGTTCTACTAGCTCTATATATACTACCTAGGGTTCTTACCTTTAATATCTTCGTGCGGGTTTCTATTCTTATAGTTAGGTTTATCTATATAGGAATTAGATTTCCTAATATATACCTCCCTTAGGTATACTATATAGCTTCTTACTCTAGAGATCCTTAACTTAAGGGTATAGTTTATCCCTTTACTAGCTAGTACTACTAGTAGTTTCTACGGAACGCGCGGTTAATTTATCCTAGTAGTCCTCTATCTATTATTAAAGTCTTTAATAAATACTTAGAGGAACTCCTTACCTATAAGGTTTATAAGCTATATTTTATATAGCGCGTATCTAGCGTATAAGGCTAGTTACTTTAGTATTAGTTGGATATATCAATTAAGTCTATCTAATACTCTAATTTTACCTCTTTCTAGAGGGTTAGTATTAAGATATTATACCTCTTACTATATCTTCCTATTATTCTTTATCTTCTATTATATCTTAGTAGCTCCTATACGAGCTTATAGGTCTAGACTAGGTATCTTATTCGGATAGTATTTAGATAGTTTACTATCTAGTTTCAATTATATAGTATATTATTATTTATTTATATAAGTTATTACTATCTCCTATTATTCTATATAAGGTCTTAGACGACTTATATACCCTATTACTAGGTACGTAATTATAATATTTTTAGTCCATATAGTTTAGTAATTAATCTTCTTATCTCTAGTTATTTCTATTTAGGATACGCACGAAATAGAGACTAACTTCTACTAGAAGGTTTAACTCTATCTTCACTTAGCTAATTTATAGATAAAGTTAATTACCTACTAATTAGTATTTATAGGCTTCCTCTATAGCGCGAAAGTATATAGTAAGCTTTATATAATATTATATAGTGTTTAAGTTGATTCTCTTAAGTAAAGGTATAATTTATAGTTATTCTTCTACGTACGATCGATCTATGATCTATATAGGGGAACTATACGTATAGGCTATAGGCCTATATATCTAGTTACCCCTTTTACTAGAAGCTCTTACTATACGTACTCTATAGCACGTAATAGCTAGAGCTACTAAGTACGGATATATATACTATTTAAAATATCTAAATTCTATAATTAGTATTTATAGAGATACTAAAGTATAGGAGCTAAAAAATAGCCTTTTCTAAATAGCTTCCTAATTATATAAGCTAAAGCTTAGATATTCTAGATTTAGTTTATTTACTTAGGTATAGCTCTATTATAAAATTTATAGCTAGTTCTAATTAGTAGTTCTAGAGATAGAGCTACTTACTAAGTAGGATTTTATATAGGTTTTAGAGCCGCTCGCTCGGTAGTATCGCTCGCTCAGTAGTGAAATACGTTAGTATTTATATTCCTAGATTAAATAATTAGATACTTGTTAGATTTAAGGTGGTTTTAATAGTTCACCTTAATCTAGATAATATTATAAAAAAAGGATGTGATTAGAAGATAATTAATTGATGGATTGTATTAATTGATTATATTGATTGATTGTGGTTGTTGATTGATGATATAGCCGGCTGGCGAGTTGCCGATAGACTCCGGGTGCACCTAGAATCTGCTGATTGGCTCGCCTAGCTAGTGGAGCACGTGCGCGCACGTGCGCGCGCGTACCAAATCGATCGCCATCTCGATCGATATCTGAATCTCGTGTGCCAGCTCGTAGGCCAGCCCTATAGGTAGCTCGACTGGATTACTCATCTTATCTAATACACCCCTTTAGCTTGAAGCTCTTTAAGCTGGACTAGGACTTATCAAGTGAGCATAAGGTTATCGAGCTAAGTTTGAATTTTGTCAGCAGTTATCTCTGTTAACTGAGTATATTCAATTTTAATTCGGCTAGCTGATACTTCTTACCGTAGCCAGTGGTTATAGATATCAACGTGCCTTAGCTTGGTTTGGAGCTTGGCCAGCTCTTTAGTAACGAGCCGGATTGTTTGTATATTATCGCATTGTATCGTGATTTGATTTATATCCAATTTGATTTATAGCTCGTCTAGTAGTCTTAACGTAAATATAGCCTCTTTAGCTACTTGTGATAGTGCTAGCAGTTTAGCTTTAGTAGTAGAGGTTATAACTATATCTTGTTTATTAGCTCTCTATATAATAAGTCTATTAAACAATTTAATAGTATATCCTTATAAGCTCTTTTAGTCTATCGTATTATTAGTAAATAATATATTACTTACTACTTGTAGTAAGTTACCTCTACTAAGCTATAGAGCTCTCTATCTCGTATTTAATAAATATATAAGAACTTAGTTAGCTACTACTTAATACTTAGTACTTAGATTTAAGAGGAATCGAGCTAATTATAATATTATAAAAGCTATATCTAGATAAGTAGTTATAGCTATAAATAGAAGAGAGCTAATTTTATACTAATACTTATTGATTTTAGATAGCGTCGCCTAGCTATTATTTAGTTTAAGCTTAATAGTAGTTATTAGAGTATTATAGTAGATATCTTATCTATCTATAAGCTAGCTTATCTTATTAACGTATATAGCTTATAAGAGCTAGATAAGATATTACTCTCTATCTTATATAATTTCTACGCTAAGGAACTACTAAAGATCTACTCCTTTAGTTATAGTATACTTCCTCTATAGAAGACTAGTTACTTATTTAGCTTCCTTAGCCTTCCTTTTATTATAGGCTATAATAATATCGTCTATATAGAAGAAGATAATAATACTATCCTTAATTAGGTAGTATAGCTTATATAGTACTATTTAAAAGCTAATATTATTAAGTATTAATATAAACTCTCTCTACTAGAGTAGAGGTAATATTTATAGTCTATATAAGGCCTTTTAGACTTAGAGTAGTATTCCTTTCTTTTAATAGCCTTTTAGTATTTTTATATATATCTCTCTATTAATTATAGTATAAATAAAGGTATTTATAATATTATACTACTTTAGTTTAAGATTATATTTAGCTGCAATCGCTATAAGTAATTAAAATAAGCGATTAGCTAGTATAGTAGTATAGGTATCCTATAACGTAATATTTCGTTACTAGTCTCTATAGATAACTAGTCTAGCTTTATACTTAATAAACTAATAATACTTATTAAGTTTATATATATATACCTATATATAGTTAAGTATCTACTAGCTAGATAGTCTAATAGATTTAGCTAGTACTTTAGTCTATAATCTTATCTACTAATAGCTAGCTAGGTAAGCTTACTCTACTTCTTTAAATAGTTTACCTATTAGATAATTCTCTAAGTTTATTTAGTATATTAGTAGAGGTAGAAGTTAGTTTTAATAGAGCTTTAAGCCTCTAGCGAGTATCCTTTTTATCTTTACTTTATCTATTATCTCTCCTCTATATTATCTAATATTTCCTACTTATATACTAGCTATAAAGGTAGCTACCTATAGTATAGTTTTCAACGTACTAGAGTTATTATAGTAAGTTATTATAGTCTCTAATAGATTACTAGCTATTAACTAAGCTAGTAGTACTATAGATAGTAGAGAGTATAGTAGAGTTAGGTAGTAATTCCTAATCTTCCTTCCTTAGTAGTAGCTAGGTAGGTCTACTTTATTACTTTAGGTTAATATATCTAGTTTAGTATTATCCTTATAGAAGGACTCTATCTCTAGCTAATAAGTTAGTATTAGGAGTTTAATAGTTCTTATATAAGTAGCTATCTCTTATAAAGTTTAGTATATAAGGTTATCTATTAGGTCCTTAGTTTTACTATTAAAGATTATATACTTATTAAAGATAATATTATAGGTATTTATTACCTTTACTATTAATAGTATCTAGATTTAGTAGATATTTAATAATCTATACCTTTAGGTCTAGTTATTATAGTCTTAACTTTCTATAATAGGTTTTATTAGTTATTATATAAGCTTTATATCTATATACTTTTAGATAAGCTAAGTTTAGTTTTCTAATAGATATAGTAATCCTTCTATTATACGTAACTATTATAAAGAAGGTCTTATATAGTATCTTCTAGTTATTTATATAACTTAGAGTTTAATTATATAGGTAAACTCTAGCCTATATAATCTCTAGCTAGAGTTCCTATAGTAAGTTAGTATTAAGGCATATTACGCGTAACTTCTCCTTATTTATACTTCTAGTATGCTTAGCTCCTCTATTTTAAGCTTAAGTATCTAGAGCTAAGGGCTTAACTATAATACCTTATAAGGTTAGCTAGTATTAGATATCTAGCTTTACTATTATAATCTTATTATTAGCTTTAATAACTTTAACTAATATATTATACTAGTTCTTTAAGAAGAGAATAAGGTTTACTAGGATCTTAATAATTAATTTTACTAGTTAGTTATCTATAAAGTAGAAGTCCTACTATAGTTTAGAGAGCTTCTTAGTAACTAGTATCTAGCTCTTTTCTTTATTAAAGCTTTATACTTTATATAAGTAGAAGTTAATTAAGATTCTTTCTCTTAGTCCTTTATAGCTAATTTATAATATACAGCTAATTTATTATTTTATCTTTACTTTACTATAGGTATTATATTTAATAGTAGTTACTTCTTTAATATATACCCCTTAAGCTTACTAAATAAGGTACTTAATTACTACTAGTCCTAGATAGCTAAGTCTCTTATACTATAGTAGTATAGTTATTCTAGCTAACTAAGGCTTATAGGTATAATATAATACTTCTTATATTAGATAAAACTTAAGTACCTACTAACTATAGATTTTAGTAAGATCTTTAATTATCTACCTATCTAGCTTATTTAGGGTTATAGATTCTACTTAGGTATTCTACTATATTCCTCTCTATTAGAGTAGTTAAAAGGAGACTAGGTTATAGAGGATATCTAAGTATATAGCTATATTATATAGAACTAGTCTATTTATCTTAGATTAACTCTTTAATATTAGATTAATAGATCTATATCCCTTTACCTATATCTTTAATTTACTAGTCTATATATAGTCTTCTTAAGTAGGTAGGTAATAGTTATAGATATAATCTAAGTTATTTATAATATAGTAGGTTAAGCTTAAGTTAAGGATAAATAAGTTTTATAGTAGGTATTTACTATAGTTATTTATTATAGTAAAGGTAGCTTTAGAGATTCTCTAGCTATATAGTTACTTATCTTAGATATTAGGTATTAGAGTAGGATTTAGCCTATCCTCTAATTAGTCCTTAAAATATTATATTATTCTTATATTTATAGTTAATAAGCTCTTATAGAGTCTTATTTAGATTCTACTATTATAGTATTATATACTCGACGCTCTTCTAGGGCCCGAGGGCCTATTAGCCTATAATTACGAGGCCTAGATTAGGAATTCCTAGTTTATAGCATTATTTCTTCCTAGGTTAAATAAATACGCCTTAACGTATTTAACGCTCTTCTAAGCTTCTAAGAGCCTATTAGTCTATAACTAGAGGATTTATTAGCTAAATAGGCTCTCTACTTCGCTTACCTATATAATATAGTATAGCTTCGCGAACTAGAGATCTATTATCTAATAGCGCATTAGATTATAGTTATAGAGTATAGTAATTTATTAGTCCCCTTATATTAGGGTTAATTACCTACCTACGTAACTATCTATCTCCTCCGCCCTTTTTACTTATAAGCCCTTAGCGCTCGGTTCTCCTTTATAACTATTTATCCCCTTTTTACGTAGGCCGAATATTATAGTACTCTACTATACTACTACTCTAGGGCTTTATCTAGATTAATATAGTAGTAGTCCTTAATTCTATAGCGTCTACCGTAAGTATAGTATTATACTCTATCTACTATATTAGTACTATTATTATTTAGCTACTTAATATTAGTATTACTACTATATATATATTAATTATAAGGTCTACCTTAGTTTAACTTAGTTTAAGTTTATAAACTAGTCTATTAATCTAGTATATATTAATTTTAAGGTCTACCCTATTTATTAAGTAGCGCGTTTTTAGTAAGAGAGGTATTCCTATTATTACTCTAGGTAGATTTACTACTACTAGTAAGATATACTAAGGTATTATTAACTATAAAAGTAGCCTTATATTTCCCTAATCTAAGAGGATAAATTACTATTATATACTCTTAGAATTATTTTATTATCTCCTTCTAGATTATACTAGGTTTAAAACGTCTATAGTCTTAAAAGGTTATTAACTATATAGGTACTACTTTATTAATAGCTACTAGGAAGTCTTTTATAATTATATTAATTTATAATAGCTCTACTACTTAATAGGCTTTAGCTATAGTAGCTACTTAATTATACTTAGCTAACTACGTATCCTAGTTTAATAGACTCCTTATTTACTTAAGTAAGTTAATATATCTATTATAAGCTCTCTCCTATTTAAGTTACTTATTAATACTAACTATTTATTTTAGGTTAGTAAGCTACTATTATAGTAACTAGTCTAGTATATAGTATATATATAGTAGGTATAGTAATACTAATAATTAGATAAACGTAGTAATATACTAGAGGCTCGTCTACTCCTTTTTATACTTATATTAGTTACTATAATATTATTTAGTAAGGAGCTTATAGTATTTAAAGTCTTCTTTAAAAGCTTTAAGGCTAGTAGATATAAGTTTAGACTATCTTATTAGTACTTAAATATTTATAGCTAGTATATAGTTAGTAATAACTAGGACTCTAATAACTTCTAGTTTTTAAATTAAGGAAGTAACTATTACTAGATTAACTTTATCCTAGATATTATAGACTACGCATCTAGCTTATAGCTAGGTTATCTATACTATATAGTCTATATTACTTCTTAGTATTACTATTAGATTATATTATAATAGATAGGCTATCTCTACGTTAGATAGTTATTTATATTAATTAAGGCGTATAGTTTATTTTAGTTAAGGTAGTAATAGTACTACTCTACTACCCTACTCGGTTTAGTTAAGGTAGTTAATATAGTTAATATAGTTAATTAATTTACTCGATTTAGTTAAGGTAGTAAGACTCTTAATTATTAGATTTAAGGTAGTTTTAATAGTTTACCTTAATCTAGATAATATTATAATAAAAGGATATAATTAGAAGATAATTAATTAATAGATTATATTAATTAATTATATTAATTAATTATAGTTATTAATTAATAATATAGCTAGCTAGCGAGTTACCGATAGACTCTAGGTATACCTAGAATCTACTAATTAGCTCGCTTAGCTAGTAGAGTATATATGCGTACGTACGCGCGCGTACTAAATCGATTACTATCTTAATCGACTTCTAAATCTCGTATACTAGCTTATAGGCTAGCCCTATAGGTAGCTCGACTAGATTACTTATCTTATCTAATAATACTATAGAATATTAAAGTTAATTATTAGGAATAGAGATAAGCTCTTTATATCTAACTACTAGATAGCGCTATTAACTTTTATAAGTATAAAAAGAAAACTATTAATAGCTTATTATCTATAGATTAATAGATAAATAGAAAGAATAAATTATATAATAAAAGTATATCTATAAGTTTATATTAATATAAGATAAAATAATTAAGTATTATTACTACCTATAGTATAACTTATATATAATAATAAGTTCTTAGAATTAATAGAAAGAATACTATTCTTTATAAACTATAGAAAGTATCTAAACCTATTTAAAAGGATACTACTAGGATTAAAGGTATAAGTAGTAATAACTATAGTATAAGAACTTAAAGAGATATATAAGGAAATATAAGATAAGATACTTAAAGTATAAGAAAGTAGTATTAAGTATACTAATAAAAAACGAAAAATAGTATCTTAGCTAAAAGAGAGAGATAAAGTATATTTATATATAAAGAATCTATATATAAAATAACTAAGTAAGAGACTTAATAATATTAAGGTTAGACTATTTTTAATTAAGTTATAAAATAGACTAGTTATATATACCTTAGAACTCTTAAGAGATATAAAAATCTACCTTAGATTCTATATAAGTAAACTAGAACCTACTAACTAAGAAATATATTAGTAATATAGTAAAACTTCTACTATAAAATAGAAGAAGAAAATAAATTTAAAGTTAAAGATCTCTATAGATACTAAGAGATATAGGCTAGTAAATAGGTTAAGAGTACCTATTAATAGGTTAGGATTAGATTAGAGTTATATAGATTCTAGGTTTAGGTTAAGTTAGGGTTCCTACCCCTTTAGGTTAGGTTAGGTTAAGGTTATATAAGCCCTAGGTATAGGTTTAGTTAAACCTAGCGCTAGTATAAGTATAGGTTAGGTTAGGGTACCTATTAGATTACCTACTAAAGTATAATATTCTATAATTATTACCTATATTAAAATACCCTAAATATAAGATAAGATAAGATAAGTAGTATAAAAAAATTAAAATTATTAGTTAGACCTAAGGTAACCTAGTCTATACTAACTATACCTATACCTAGGACCTATATAACTCTAACCTAACCCTAACCTATTACTAGTACTAATCTAGTAAATATAGGTTAGGTTAGGTTAGATTATTATATAATCTAATCTAACCCTAACCTAGCCTATACCTATTTACTAGCCTAAAGAGATAGAATAAGAAGAATTCTAGGATAATAACTTCTATTAAGAATAGTTAGTTAAATAGAAAGACTACCTAAAATTAGAAAATATATAGGAACTAGAAGCTAACCTCTAGAACTATAAATAACTACTTAATAGAATAAGAAAGAAGTATAAAATCTACTACTATATAGGAATAAAGATATAATAATACTTTACTAAAGGATATATTTAAGAATAAATATAGAAGAATAAGGATTAAGACTTATAAGAGCTAGGAATTTAATTAGAGTAACTAATAAAAGAAGTAATATCCTCTATAGTAATATATTTATCTAATAATCCTAGTATAGACTAAAGTATAGGAGAAGAAGTAGTACTAATAGAAAGGTTAGGATAGTTAAATATCTATTAAGAATCTAGTTTACTCTTTAACTTAAACTCTAATATAAGGTATAAGGTTTTAACGTGTTTTACTACCGAGCGCCCCACCCCAATTTACTAGTAAAAATTAATAAATTACTACCTAATATCTCTAGAACGACTAGGTAGAATTCGCTAGAAATTTTACTAGTAATAGATATATATATATTCTATAATCTATTAGAATTTATAGTTAGTACCTCTAATATTACGTAAGCTATTAGCTTAAGAAGTAGAGTAGCTTAAGAAACTAGTTTTTACTTAATAACTTTATAGAGTCTACTAATAATTAGCTATAACTTTTACTATATATAGAACTATATATCTTATACCTTATATTAAATTTGCATCGAGATATCTTCTATATTAACTAAGTTATTAAAGATAGAAGACTATCTCGCTTAATCCTTCTAACCCTTATAGGTACTAATCCTAATCTAGTATAGCCTGCCTTACTTTTAAATAATTTTATTTAATATAATTAAAATCTATATTTAAAATTTTAAAGCTATAGCTATATCGGTTTAATAGTTATAAAAGAAAGTAGTAATAGTAGAAAAATTTACTTTAAGCTCTAATAGCTTACGTAATATTAGAGATACTAACTATAAATTCTAATAGATTATAGAATATATATATGTCTATTACTAGTAAAATTTCTAGCGAATTCTACCTAGTCGTTCTAGAGATATTAGGTAGTAATTTATTAATTTTTACTAGTAAATTGGGGTGGGGCGCTCGGTGGGGTAGGGCGCTCGGTAGTAAAACACGTTATAATAAGTATACTCTTTAGTATATTATAGAATTTTCTTATTCTATAGTAACTAGTTAATAATAATAGTAAGAAGTACCTTATCTTTATTAACCTTTCTCTTATATTCTTTATAAGTTTTATTAAGAGACTCCTAAGATATACTAATATATAGATAATTAAGGCGAGTATATTTAGTATACTTTAAATTAGAATTTAGTATAATATAATAAGAAGATCTAGAAATAGAATACTTAAGATAAAGAGTTTCTATAGGGTAATTAGCTTTAAGAATTTTAGAGATAAAGTAAAGCTTTTACTTATAGGCTAATAAAGATATTATAGTAGGCTAACTTATAAC
>JAJTIZ010000437.1:0-10397 GCA_021365335.1 Phaeosphaeriaceae sp. PMI808 | reverse complement strand
TATAAGAAAGCTATAGAAAAGTAATATTATATATATAATATAGATAGTAATACCTTAGAAAGTATAAATAAAGAAACTAAATAACTAGTAGTATATAATATATTATATAATATTAAAGGACTTAGAAAAGATATTCTTAGGTTTTATACTTAACTAGGATATTTAAGTATTAAATTAGAGAGAGAGTATAAGTATATTATAATATTAAAGTTTAGTAGGGCGTACTAAGACCTAATTAGAGAGGCGCGCTAGTAGCGTCTAGCTAATTAATAGAAATTAGGTATACCTAATTTCTATACGTAGCTAATTAGTAGAAATTAGGTATACCTAATTCTATACTACTACTAAATAGGAAAGTAGCCTAAAATCTATAATAACTATCTTAACTTACTTAGATTTATAAAAATACTAGAAAATTAATTATAATATACTAGTCTCTTAAGCGAAACGCTTAGGCCCCTATAAATACTTAAGAGTAAAGGTAAAAATTAATACTATACCTAAGGAGAAACCTCTAAACCTATAAGATTAAAAAGAGTATAGTAGTTAGAAAAAGTTAATATAGTAAATACTCCTTCTAGCTCCTCTAGGAAGAAATAGACTAACCCCTATTAATATAGGAATACTAACCTCTAGGAAGGTAGCTTATCCTATATAGTTAAATCTCTATACTAGTTATAACTAATAGTACTCTATAAATATATCTAAGCTAATTTAAAGAATATAAGAATATTAAGGTACTATAGGTATAGTTAAATATAACCTTTAGGGATTAGATACTATACTTTATAGGTAGAACCCTAGAATAAAAGTATATAGTTGATAACTTTATAGGATACCTTAGAATACTATATAATATAAATTAAATACTTATTACTACTAGTAGCTCCTACTTCTTGAATATACTATCTCTTATAGTAGAATATAGAGGGTAGAAGGTCTTTAAGGAAATATTCCTACTAATTAAGGTAGTAAAAGCTAGAGCTTAGAGATAAACTAATAAAGTAGAAAACGCGTTTAAGTATATCTAAAATAACTATATAAGTACTCTATAGCTCCTCTTAATATATAGAGATTAGAGAGCGTTTAATATAGATAGGATACTCTATATAGCCTAGTACCTAAAAAGAATAACTATTAAAGGATAGGCTAACTTACTAAATAGTATCTAGTATTAGAGACTTAAGGCTAAAGGTATAAAGAAGGATAAATTCCTAAATATAATAGACTAGAAAAATATAAAGATAGAGCTAACTAAGCTAATAGATAAGGTAGTAGTAAGAATCCTCTAAAAGGTATATAATAATTAGGGTATAGTTAAAGAAATTAAGGAAGATATAATAGTAGGAGGGATCTAGATAACTTAATACTAGCTATAGGAGAAAAAGTAACTAATTAGAAAAGGTAAGCCCTCTCCTAGTAGGGAAAAAGGTAAATCTTACCTATAGAATAGTTACTAACTATTACTCTAATAATAGATATAATTAAGAAGAAGTATAATATAGCTTAGTACCTAACTAGTATACTTATTCCTTATATCTTAGGAATAAAGCTAGGATTAGAGGGTATAGTAAATAGCTTATAAAGCTAGAAAAAGGATTAGTAATATAGAGGTAGTTAGGTCCTAATTACTAATCTATAGAGTATATATAGAGGATATCTTATATTATAGGAAGCTTAGGGAAGGTATAGATAATTATTAATACTATTAAGAGAGTAAGCTACTATAGATATAGAATTACTAATTAATAGGGTTATAACTATAAGAGATAGAGTAAGGTTAGTATTAATTATAAGAGACCTTCTATCTCTAGGGTTTATTCCTAGAGAAGAAGGTAAGAATATAAGTACTTATAGACTAAGGGATAGAATAGTAGATATAGATATTAGAGAGGACCTAATTACTTAACTAATAAAAGAAACTTTATAGGTAGGAATACTACTTTCTAATACTTAACCTCTTACTATCTCTAAAGATAGCTCTAGAGTAGCTTATACTATATAATAAGAAGGGGCCTACTAATTTATTATAGCTAACTAAGATATAGACCTAGTTAGGAGTATTAAAGATATAGAGATAGTAGTCTAGGACCTTAAAATAGTAGTTAAATAAAGAGCTTATAAATACTACTAAGGACTCCTATTTAGTAAACTTATTAGTAAATATTAGTAATAAGTAACTAACTAATACTACTCGAAAGAATATTATAGATAAGTTCTATTAAGAAGTCTATAATAGGTCTTTAAAATAAGATAGGAAAGATAAGATCTATAATTTTAATTAGGTATATTAGGTATATAAGAGATTTATATATAGAAAATTAGGCCTAGTTACTAGGACTCTAACTAACTTAAAAATATATAAACTCTTAATCCTCTTTTACTAGAACCCTTATAGATAGGGGGATTAGTAAGCTAACCTAGTTATTTTAATCCTATTTATAGAATCTTACTAAGAAACTTATACTTTAGAAGATTTAAAATTATATAGATACTAACCTAGCCCTATTAGAGTACTAATTAATTAGGACTAAGTCTATAAGATAATAGACTAAGAAGGATTTTAGAAAGAATACTATAAAATAGACTCTATTATTATAAACCTATTTAAGGAATTTAATCTAGATAATAAACTAGTAATAATAGTTATAGAGTCTTTTAATATATATAGTTACTATACTTAGATAATTAATAGCTATTCTAATCTAGGATAGTATAGAATTATATTCTATAGCCTTATCTAGTAGCTTATTTATAGGGATATTAGATATTAGCTTATCTATACTATACTTTAAAAAACTCCCTACCTAATTTCTTACCTATACTATACTAAGTATATATTAGTAGAATAGAATACCTATTTTAGATATATAGACTTAAATATAGCTAAAGTAGTTTACTCTAGTAAAGGAGTAGATATAATCTAAGGAAGTATTTCCTTTAATAATAAAAATAATAAAAACTATATAGAGATTCTTATAGGGTTTTATAAAATAGCTAGGGAATAGCTTCTTTAGTATAGAGCTTCTAGTCTATAGGACTCTTCTAGATATATCTAAGGATAGAAGGATAGCGTTAATTAGAAGCTAGAGTTCTCCTCCTATTACCCTAAAGTTAAATAGATTAAATAAGTATATATAATAGGAGAGGTTTAAATCTCTAATCCTCTACTACTTTATAGATTAATAGGCCCTACTACTATAGAGCGTTATACTATACTATCTTAGTATATAAAGGTATAAGATAATATAAAAATAATAGAGAATTCTAAAATAGGGTTATACTAGGAACTAATAGCTACTAATACTACTCTCCTTCCTAATCCTTAAATACTATCTAGTTACCCTAATAGATATAAGGAGTAAATTAGCCCTTCTCTATAGATCTTCTATATAACTCCTTATTATAGATCTTAAAAGCTATTATAGGACTAGTATACTAGGACTTACCTCTTATATAGTAGAAGTTATATAATAAACTAGTTACGAATATAGACTATCTAGCTAACTAGGCTACTAGGATCTAAAAAGAGTATATTAAAAAAGTAAAGAAACTTTAGCCTATTATTAAGCTTTATAAGAAGGAAGCCTATAGAGTAGATTAAGAGTAAGGTATTCCTAGTAGGTCTTACTTTATAAATACTAGTAAATATCCCTCTTAAGAAGAAAAGTAGTAGGATTTTAATAGTTAAGTAGAATAAGAGACTACTCTAGAATAACTATAGTTATAGTACTCTCTCTCTAATAAGGAGAATACTATAAGAACTCTATACCTCCTACTCTTACTTCTCCTACTATTAGAAGTCTAATACCTAAGTTTAGGACTATATTAGTCTATAAATCTAAGACTCTACCTCTTTAGAAATTACTAACTTCTAGGCCTAGTAGTTATAGAACTAGTCTCTTATTACTATCTTAAGGAATAAGAGAATAGTCTACTCCCTTTAAATAGATAACCTAGCTCTAATCTATAATAACTAGATTACCTAACCCTACTTACTCTACTTTTATTAGGGCCTCTTAGTTAGAATTAGGGCCTCCTACTACTAGTTTACGCTAATCTAAGAGAAATAAAGTAAAAGAGAAGAAGAGATAAAATTTAGATAGGAATAACTAGGTATATATAAGGGCGTATTAAGTAAAGAGTAAAGAATAGGACTTTATTTTCCTTATTTTATATATTTATAGTTATTAGTATAGAGCTTAATAGGGCTAAGCTCTTAAGTTAGGGAGGTTTATACTAGTACTAAAGGTACTACTAAAGTACTTTAACCTCTCTATAAAATAAGTATAAAAGCTTAGTAGAAGAGGTAATAGTAGAAGTATATTTATTATAGAGAGGATAGAATAGTTAAAAGTATTTAGAGGGAATATAATCTTATCTTATTAAAACCTAGTCTTTAAGAAATAGTCGATTAACCTATACTATTAGTATAACTAAAGGCTTTACTAGGCTACTATCTCTATATAATAGTATACTAGGTATAATAGTTACTTTAGATTAGTATAGTATAGCTTTATATTATATATAAGTACTTTCTATATAGTATAAAAAGCTATAGTTATATCTATATATAGTTTAATATAAATATAATCTCTAAACTCCTTCCTTTAGTACTTACTACCTAGGGCTTTATATATAAGTTCTATCTTAAGGTCCTATAATAGTACTAATAATTATATAAAATATAGGACTTTATTAAATAAATAGCTAATTACTCTAATATAGGTTTCTAGCTTAAACGCGTTAGTAGGGAACTATATTTAATTTATTACTACTATTCTCTTATTAGTAGTTACTATACCTAGTATATCTACTTTCTATCCTAGGATTATAGTAGATAGGTATCTAATATAGTATTTAGCTAGGTTAAGTAAGAAATAGAGCCTATCTAGTAATTTAAATACTCTATAGAGGTAGTCTTTATACTCTTCTAGGCTTAATAAATAAATAATAAAATTATTAATATAGACTTATATAAAGTTATAGAACTTACGTATAATATCTTCTATCTAGTACTATATATATTATATTAAGTTAATATATCCTATTACTATAATATAAAGATACTCTTAACCCTAATAGCTATTAATAGTAAACTTATATCTATCTTCCTTAGTAATAAGCTACTAGTAGAAAAATAATATACTATTAATAATACTTATATATATAGAGCCTTAAATATCTTAAATAATATTAGCCTATTTTTATAGTAGGTAAGAGTTCTTAAGTACTACTTTATTTAGAGCGTAGAGATTAATAACTAGCCTTCCTTTCTATATAATATTACTATCTTTATCTATAACTATTTTCTAGACTATAAAGACTAGGAATCTAAAATAGATACCTTATATACTCTAGCTATTATAAGAGGTAATAAGTAGGGACGTTATAGTTTACTTTAGAAGCTTAATTAATATACTATATATAGTACTTAGGTATAATATAAGATATTATATAATAAGAGGAAGTTAAATAATAGTTTAGGTTAGAAGATATATATTAGGGGTATAACTTATACGCTTAGTATAAGGCCTCTATATTATACCTATACTCTAGAGGCTCTTTAAGCTCTCTTTAGGCTCTCTAGACTAGTAGCTTAGGTAGGTAGTACTAGTATTATAGGAACTATAGTAGTTACTATAATATTAGCTTATTTTACTATTAATATAGAGCTAGTTAAAGAGCTTATCTATAAGTTATTATTCCTCTAATATAAGGTTATATAGTTAGATATTAAGTTTAATATTCTCTTAACCTAGAATTAGTAGGATTCTTATATAGTAGTCTTTACTTATATTAATAGTAGATTATTAGTCTAAAAAGAGATCTAGGAAACTATTATAGAGTTATTAGATTAGATAATAATCGAGATAGTAATCGAGATAGGTATACGCGTACGTATACTACTAGCTAAGCGAGCTAAATTAAACTATACTATACTAGCTTAACTATAGGTATCCCTTTAATAGGAGAGCTATAATTAAATAACGCGCTAGCTTAATAAAGGGGGACCCTAGGGCGTAAGAGTAATCTAAGAACTTTCTAAAGTATATTAAGAGTAGTAGGAAAAGTAGATAATAGATAGAATAATTAATTAATTTAATTAATCCTATTAATTATATTAATCTTTTTAAGTAACCTTTAAATCTAATAATTAAGAGTCTTATTACCTTATACTAAATCTAAGTATTAAATTAAGTATTAAACTAAGTATTTTTAAAAGTATAACCTTTAACTAAGCTTAATATAAGCTACTTACTAAACTAAGATACTATAGTAATTCTTATAGATTATAATAGCTAGCTAGTATAGTACTATTAACTTAAAATAAGTTATAACCTACTTAATATCTAGCCTATTATTAATCTAGATAATATTACTAAACTAACTCTAAAACTAGTAACTCCTATTAAACTAGATATTAGTAACTATAAACTAGCTAGAGTAATAGCTATTATAGGCGCCTCTAGCTAGATAGTATTATAATCTACCTAGTTAGGTATAACTCTAGACTCTCTAATAAGAATATAGTTAGTAGTAATACCTTAAGCTCTAATATAAAAATTAGAGCTATTACTAACTAGCCTTAAAGCTTTTAAGGAGGATAGTAAACTATATATAAAATAAATAGTTACTTTCTAACTTAAATATAAGTTATATAAAGAAGAGAAGGGAGAACTAAATAAAGTAGTAAACTATATAATTAAGACTATAGCTTCGTACCTTTACCTAAGCTACTATAGGCCTAATTAATTAATTAAGATATAGGTTAAGAACCTAAGAGATATATTTAGTATAGATCTAGATAAGTAACGCGATAAAGTATAATAAAAGTACTATACTACTCTAAAGCCTATAAGATCTTTAAATAATTAGGATATATAGCTAACTAAGTATAACTAAGCTATTACTCTTACTAAAATAGAAAGAGTAAGTAAGCTATAAAATAATTAAGGTATAATAAAAGACTTTCTAGGTACTATTTAAAAGGTAGCCCCTATATAGGTAATAACCTTCTCTAGTCCTAGAGTAAATAGATTAACTATATATAGAAAGGAGATAATAAAACTCTTCTAAGACTATATAATCTAATTTTATCCCCTATTAAAGTAGTAGAAGGCTCTTAGATTAGTATATATAATTAGTAGTAAAGCTAACTAGGATATATAGAGAGACGCCTCTAGTATATTAGATAATAGAGCGCTATCTACCTTATTATAGAGTAGCTAGGGGAGACCCTAGTAGAATTATTTATAAGTAACTAATTAAATAAGTAAGTAAACTCTTAAGAGTACTAGTAAAGAATACCTTACTTATAGGTAACTAACTTATAAACTTAAGAACTACTACTATATCTATACTAAGCTAGTACCTAAATTTTTTAAGTTAAATTAAGCTATATTAAAGTTAGTATAGTTAAGACTAAAGTCTAATAAAAGCTTAAAAAAGATAATTAACTAATTAGATCCTAAAAAGCCTTATATCGTAATATAGTTATAAATAAAAGAATCCTAAACTCCTAACCCTATACTTAAATAACTAGAAGGCTAGGTAATATTAACTATTAAATAAGGGATCGCCTAGTCTATATTTAATATAAGCTAACCTAACTAGTATAAACTTAAGAACTACTTTATACTTAACTTAGGATCTATAATATATATATCTAATAATAAGTTATATTTTAAGTATATTAGTCCTCTAATACTAGAAGACTATATATAGGTAGATAATATAAGAATCTAGATTAAGAGATATAGTATAGTATAAGTAAGAGGATACTATTAAAAGGGCCTATTATAAATACTCTTACTTAAAGGAGTAGCTTAGTACCTAGATATTCTCTATAATCTTATATTATTCTAGTTACTTAGAAGGTAGGGAATCTAGTAGGATAATAAAGATAAACTAATAATACTATATAGGTAAGATAACTCTATTATAGCTATTCTTAAAGAACTTAAAAGATAGTAGGTTATTAAAAAGCTAAGCCTAGAAGCGAATACTACTATAGTATTTTACTCTAAGATAATTAGATTAAAGAGGGCTACTACGCTACTCTAGTATAAGAGATTAGGCTATCTAGGGCTATTAGTAATTAAATACCTTATCTAATAATTATAAGGAGTAAGGATTATAGGTATTATAATAGTATAATATAATATATATAGATATACTAAGTTAAAAAGATAGATATAGTAAGAGCCTTAGTTAATTAATAAAGGACTAGGAGAGTAACTAGCCCTAGATTTCTATAACTATAAATATAGCTTAAATAAAGAAAAAAGTTAAATAATTATAATAGACTAATACTCTTGCTTTATCTAGGGCTTCTACTTTAAAGGTAATTAAACTATAGTATTAATTATATTATTACTTAAAATACTAGTTAAGTTTCTTTAAACTTAATTTAATATTACTATTAAAGTAATTAAGGCTAATAATAAGATAGTAATAGTTAAACCTAAAGTATAAAGATACTTAATAATAATAGGAATTAAAGTTAAGCCCTATACTCTAGATATATAAGCCTAAAATAGAGGAGCTAAACGCTTAAGAGGTATTATTAAAGAGAAGGCTTAAGTAATATAGTTAGATACTAATCTCCTATAGAAGCTCTAGCTAGAAATTAACTAAGCTACTATATACCTATATAACTAAATACTAAATTACTTAAATAAGTAGAGATTACTATATAAGAAGTTCTTTACCTAGGTAGCTAGACTAAATAGAATTATTACTAGTCTATAAAGGCTAAACTAATCTTATCTAAAAGTATATAGCTATAAAGCCTTTATAATAACTAATAATACCTATTAAGGTAAGTTAAAGCTATAATAGTTTAACCTAAAAGTATAGATTAGTTATCTTATTAGATACTAGTTAATAAATATCTATTATATATAGATTCTATTACTTAGGAGAGTTATTAGTATAAGAGATATAGTATTTAACGAAGAGACTATCTTTAATAGAAAAAAGGAGGATCTTATAGATAACTTAATATATAATACTCTTAAAGAGATTATAGTATAGGTAAGATCTATAGAACTACTAGCTACGTTACTAACTAAAACTAAATCTTTCTATAAAGAAGATACTATAACTCTAGTAGACTAGTATAAGCCTTATCTAAGATATAAGTATAGATAAAAGATAATAGAGGTATATCCTATACTACTACTAATACTACTACTAGTAGTATTTCTTACTTAATTAATTACTTATAATAAGAGGGAACTAGGCTTAGCTAAAATAGTTCTATAGGTAGCTACCTTTATAGCTAGTATATAAGAAGGGAGCTTTAGGTAGTTTAATAGAACTACTATTAATAAAGCTTAAATAAAGAGACTACTTACTAGAGGTATTATACTATACTTAAACTAGCTACTACTACTACTAAAGGCCTACTTGAATCTAGAGAGCTATCTACTATATAAGCTATTTAAGAAAGTTGAAAAAGACTATCTTAAAAGCTATAAGTAGATAAAATCTTAAGAGGAAATAAAAGCTACTCTAATTAAATAGTCTAGGTAGTAAATACTTAACTATATATAGGTATATATATATAAACTAGACTAGAATTACTAGCTACTTAATATAAAGCAAGACTAGTTATTAGAGGAGACTAATAGTAAGATATTATATCTTAAGATACCTACGCTACTACGCTAGCTAGCTACTTATTTTAAATACTTATAGTACTAGCTACTAAATATAATCTAGAACTTAAATAATATAATATTATAATATATTTATATACGTAAATATTAATAGAGAAGTATATATAAGAATACCCTAAGGCTATTAAAAGCTAGGAGTAGTACTATAAGTTAAGAAAGCTCTATATAGACTCTATATTTCTCTACTCCTATAGTAAAGAGAGCTTACTAAGATACTAAGAGAATATAGGTTTAGTATAATCTTATATAAACTATACTATATAATAAAGATAGTATAATTATATTCTTCTATATAGATAATATTATAATTATATACTATAGGTATAGAAAAGATAAAGTAGAGAAAGCTATTACCTTAATTAAAACTAGATACTTAATTACTAGAGGAAGTAATTTAAAGTAGTTCCTTAGTATTAAAGTAACTTAAAACTAAGACTAGAAGCTTATATAACTCTTATAGGCTTTATATATTAATAAAATTTAAAGGCTAGCTACTAAGATTAACTAATAATATAATATACTAATAGCTACTATTAAACTAATACTATAAGAAGAACTAGCTACTCTATCTAAGATTAATAAGTATTAATATAAAATTAGCTTACTACTCTTTACTATAGTAACTACTAGACTAGATATAAGCCTTTACTACCTTATATCTTATATAGTTTCTTATAAACCTAAGTACTAAGTATTAAGATACTACTAATA
>JAJTIZ010000436.1:0-10404 GCA_021365335.1 Phaeosphaeriaceae sp. PMI808 | reverse complement strand
TACTTATTTACTTCTTTCTTTTCTTTATAAAGAGTATTTCGTTAAATCTAATATTCTAAGTTATAATTACTTAATTAAGTAAAGGGATCTATATTCTATAGATATTAGATACTCTATATCCTACTAGATATCCTATATAGCCTCTTAGGTTTAATTTAAAACCCTATTTATTTTAGCCTACTACGCGATCTCTATTTAAAGAAGATGCTTAGTAGCTATATATATATATACTACTCTAATTAGGGCGTAAATCTATAGTTACTACTTATATAGATACTAGCTAGTATTATAGTAGTATATACTCGATACTCTTCTAGGGCCTAAGGGCCTATTAGCCTATAATTATAAGACCTAGATTAGGAAATCCTAGTTAGTAGCTTATTTCTTCCTATACTATATAAATACGCCTTAATATATTTAACGCTCTTCTAAGCTCTAAGGGCCTATTAGCCTATAACTAGAAGTTTATTAGCTAAGTATACTCTCTAGTTTACTCTCCTATATAATATAGTATAGCTCTATAACTAGAGATCTACTATCTAATAGCTTATTAGATAGTAGTTATAGAGTATAGTAATTTATTTCTCTTAAGTATTAGGGTGATTACCTCCCTAAGTAACTACCTATCTCCTCTACTCTTTTTCTTATAAGCTCTTAGTACTTATTCTCCTTATAACTATCTATCCCCTTTTTTATACGAGCTAAATATTATAGTACTCTACTATATACCTCTCTCCTTCTTAAGAGCTTAGTCCTCTTAAGCTTTAGTAAAAATCCTCCTAATACTTAAAAGCTTAAGTAGTAACTTACTACCTCTATAATATAGTATCTACTTCTCCTCTAATTATCTATTCTTTTCTTCTTTATATTTTTAACTTTAAAGTATACTATTACCGCCTTATAGTAGTAATTCCTTAATTAAGGTATATTAGTATAGTTAAATAGGTATAGGGTAGGCTTATACTTCTAAGTTATTAGAGAAGGATTCTTCTTAATATTTAAGTATACTATAATTTAGTATCTAAGAGTTTATTTATATATACCTTTTAAGTTCCTTTCTTTTTTAATAACGCGAATAGTAGAGTCTATAAGTCTTTCTCTTTTATTAGCTTCTTATAGGTATTTTCTAAATAACTATTATACTTCTCTACTAGGTTCTCTTCTTACTTATACTCCTTAGTTTCTTCTATTTTTACTTACTATCTTACTATTAGTATTTCTATAGTCCTTTATAAAAGCTATATTAGCTAGTAATATATTTTAGCTCTTAGTTATCTCTTACCTAAGCTCTTAATAGTATATAGCGCGTTAAGTTCTTAGTCGATTTATATTTATTATATAGGTAAAGCCTAAGAGTCTTTTTAAGCTCCTATAAGCCTATTTAATCTTAGTTTTTCGCGCTATAGCCTACTTCTCTTTTTCTTTAAGTTCTTCTAACTTTATTTTTATACTCTACTTTCTAGCCTTATTTTAATTTTCCTACTTTAGCCTCTACTTCTACCTTACTCTTAGCCTCTATCTTTACTCTTAGCCTCTACCTTAGTTTTAGCCTTACTATTATTATAATAGCTACTATTAATTACTAGCCTAGTTCTTATATAGCTAGTAGAATTAGCTAATAAGTTATAATAGTAATAACCTTTAAAGCTACCTTAGAACTTAGGAAGACTATCTTCTAGGTATTATTAGGTTAAGAGTAGTCCCTCCTACCTAATTTCTATAATATACTACCTTTAGTAGAGTAGTAAGTTCTTAGTTATCTTACTTATAAGCCTTTAGATATTAACTAATAGCTAGAATTCTTAGTTATCTTATATTTCCTTAATTAGCTAGTTACTTATAAGCTACTTTATAACTTATTAGATAGGATCCTTAAGTTCTTTAATAAGAGGGATCTAAATTAGCTACTAGCTTTATTTATAAGTTTACTTTACTTATCTTAATAAGTAGTAGTAGTAGTATTACTAGTAGAGTAGCTCTATAATATTTACTCTCTTAATCTAATTACTATTTTACTATAGTAGAGGGACTTAGTCTCTATTTTACTAGCTTTACTACTAAGCTTATACTTTTAAGAGTAAGGCTATACTAGCCTAGAATACTAGGCTACTTAAGCTATATACTTTTAGAATCTATTCCTAATTATAGATTCTTAGTAGATATAAGCTTATTATAAGGCTATAGTTATATAGGCTAGTAGGCCTAAAAAACTATAGCTCTTATAGAGCTTTATTACTAGCTTACTATTACTAGGCTCTAATAGAGTTATAGCTTAGAGTTCTAAAGATAAAGAGAACTATAGCTACTCTTATATATTTATAAGAGTATTAGCTATTTAGTTTTTTATAATAATAAGAGTATTACCTATCTTAATAGATCTTATATTTATTATTATATTTAAGGTTATATCTATAGGCTTTATAAGTTATTTCTTAATATTCCTTCTCTTTTATTTAGATAGTCCTTAGAGCTTCCTTTTACTAATATCTTCTATTTTCTTAGTAGTAAGGTAAGAGTACTCTTTTAAGAGTTAATAGGTTTACTAAGGCTATTATTAAGTTACTAAGCTCTTTAAATAGGAGAGAGCCTACTCTAATACTATTACTCTAGTACCTACTTAATCTTCTAGCTAATATATTATAGCTAGCCTTACTTATAATAATATTATAGCTAATATTTAGTATCTAGTTTACTATAATATCTTTCCTACTTACTAAGGAGCTATAGATATCCTTCTATAATACCTAGTAAGTTAGTATACCTAAATAGGTTTAGAGCTTATCTAATAATATAGAGTAAGGATAATAGTAGTAATAGTAATAATCTACCTATTAATTATCTTTAGAGCCCTACTAATAATATTTTCTACTAGGTTACTATAGTAGCGTCTCTAAAGCTATATTATCCTAAGAGTAAGTCTAATAATTTCTTATCTATAGTTTTTTCTTAGCTAGATAATTAGTATATTTATTAGGCTCTAGGCTTACTCTTATCTTAGCTTCTAATAATAATAGTTTTAGGGTTTTTAGTATAGCTCTCTAAGTCTATCTCCTTCTAAGCTAAGTTATATTAGTTCTACTAGAGGTAGTATAAGTTATACTTAAGTTTAAGATCCTTATAGTCTTCTCTAGTAAAATACTAGAACTTAGCCTATAGTTTAGCTTTTAAGCCTTAAGAGTACCTCTATAAGTTCTAGCCTCTTTAGTCCTCTTTCTCCTCTCCTATACTACTCTACTAGTAGTTCTCTAATATATTTTACTCTTCTTAGTCCTTTTCTCTTACTCTCTCCTTAGAGTTTACCCTCTACTATCTATAGTATACCTACTACCTCTACTCTCTTAACCTCTTAGTCTCTATAGATATACCTTCTTACCTCTCTTACTCTTTAGACTTAAAGTCTAATATAGGCTACTTTAATCTAGGTAAGAGTTTAGAGAGTTTATAGATATATTTCTAGGTCTCCTAGTACTTCTACTCTTACTACTCTTCTACTAATTCTTCTTTATATATCTAGAGTTTATTCCCTACTTAGAATATCTTTATACTAGTTTATAATTATTTTAGCTATTTAGGCTAAGTTCTCTACCTTTCTACTCTTCTCTTAGTCTCCTATTCCTACCTTTCTCTACCTACTCTATCTCTCTTCTACCTACTCTTCTTCTCTTAGTTTACTACTTATATTTAGTAGCCTTTAAATTAGAATACTTTTAGTAGTAGTTAGAGACCTAGTACCTATTACTATTAGCTACCTAGTTTTATCCTAATATAGACTAGCTACCTACTAACTCGCTTCTTTATAATAATAATAATAATAATTAGTAAGAGTAATAGTATCTTTTTATTAGGATTTACTATATCTAAGGATTCTTTAGTAGGTTTCTAGGAGTAGTATTTTTATTTTCTTACTAGTATTACTTTTAAGTAATTATAAAAGTTATTTCTAGTTTTTCTTTCTATTACTAACTCTCTCTTTTATTTATAACTCCTACTTAGTATAACTCCTCCTCTCTTTTAAAGTTTAGCTATCTCTTAGCTAAGATCCTTCTCCTTATCTAGTTCTCTATTTTTAAAGAACTTAAAGTCTACTAGATTAAACTCTACCTTCTAAGCTAGGATTTATACTACTTATAGCTAGTAGGTTATTATTAGGTTTAGTAAGTCTTACCTATATTTTTCTTATATATATTAACTTTAGTACCTAAAGATTAGTTTAACTAGTAATAGTTCTTTAGATAGTTCTTTAGGTAACTCTATATTTTTCTATAAGCTTCCTACTTTCTTATTCTCTATTTTTATATCCTCTAGTTTAGGTATTAATTCGTCTAGAATATCTAATAATTCCTATTAGCTTCTTTAGTAAAACTCTACTATCCTAGCGCCTAGGGTATAACTTCTAAATATTATACTATCTAAGTCTATAAGCTAGTACTAACCTAATAAATATACCTATATTACTTAATATAGGCCTTTCTATCTTAGTTATAGCTTCTATTATCTTAACTTATTCTAGTTACTAAATAAATCTTATATAAGTACTAATATTCCCTTAGGTATACCTATAGTATATAACGTCTTCTTAGTATTAAACTATTCTTTACCTTCTTCCCTTAGTCTAATTATCCTATTAATAGCTTCTTAAAGCTAGTTATTTTATTTATTAAACTACTATACTTAGAGGGCTATTAGTATAAGAGTATCTCTAACTTCTAACTATAGTAATATTTACTATATTAGAATATAGAGCTTAATAGGTAGGACTTATTCCTAGCTATATATAAGATATATTAGCGTTTCTCCTATACTATACTTTACTATAACCTAATTAGCTTATAGTACTTATAGTAGATTATCTACCTAGTTTCCTTTAATCTTTCTAAGAGCTATAACTAATTCCTTATATCCTCTTTTAATTATTCCTTAGTTTTAGAGATAGTATATACTACTAACGACCCTTTAGATACTATATAACTAGGCTAAATCTATAACTAGTCCCTTATTTTCTAGGCCTCTATCTATAATTATCTTAAAGGGTATACCTTATCTAGAGAAGATATTCTACTCTAAGAACTTTATAATAGCTTCTAAGGTATTACTCTTAAGGGCCTTTACCTCTATATATAAGCTTACTATATCTTAATATACTACTATAAATTTCTTACCTCCTTTACTATTAGGTATATATACTATATTAACTATAATCTATCCCTATAGTACCTTAGGTCCCTAATTTAGGTATAGCTCTTCTTCTACTATTTAGGGTAAGTAAAACTAATATTCTTTATATATTTTTATATATACTTTACTATTCTTAAATATATTTAGCTAGTAGTATCTAGCCTATACTTTCTACTATATACCTTCTCTTCCTTAGTATCTACTTTTATTATATAATACTTTTAGAACTTCTTATTATTCCTTTTTCTTATCTACTACTTACTTTAGAGAATAGTATTCTAATCCTTTAGTCTATAGGAGTCCTTATATTACTTAGTACTTTTATACTATTCTATAGAGCTTCTAGACTTCTAACCTACTTATACTAATTAGAGTTTATAGAGTAACTAACTATTTAGTAATATTCTATAGAAAAGAAGTATTAAAAGTATTAAGAATACTTAAATCTATTTTAGTTATAGAGTATATAAAATCTAAGTCCTAAGGGTTTACCTAAGGTAAAGTAAGTATTATTAAACCTAAGTAATAATCTATAAAGTCTTCTATATCTTCTTTAGGTTCTTCTAGTAGTTACTATCTAGGCTACTCTAGCTATCTTAAAAGTATATCTACTACTATATTCTTCTTATCTACTATATACTTTATATTAAATTCCTATATATTAAGAAGAGCGAGCTATCTTATAATAAGTACTCTTAGGAGATCGTTTATACTCCTATTAAGTTAATCTATAAGAGTACGCGCGTTAGTTTCTACTATAAAATAGACTCTATAGATCTATAGGTAGAACTTCTTAAGTACTAGAAGTAGAGCCTTATATTTATATTTTCCTAAATCCTAGTTATATTCTAAGAGTAACTATACTCCTAATTTATAATATATTACGTACTAAGAGCCTTTTAGACTATTTTACTAAATTACTACTTCTTATCCTTTCTTATACCTATCTACTAATATAGTTATAGATCTAATAGGTACTATATAGTCTATAGAGACTAGCGCTAGAATACTAGTTAGGTACTTCTTTAGTATATTTATTACTAGAGCTACTTTTATATTCTACTTAAACTCCTTATTCTTTCTTAGTAGTTTAAATAGTAGCGCGGCTATTATTATAAAGTATTTAATCTATATTTAGTAGTATATATAAAGGCCTATAAATATCTAAATATTTCTTAGTAACTTATAGGTAGGCTACTCTACTATTTTTAGTACTTTTTTATCTACTAAGTAGCGGCCCTTCTTATCTACTATATATCCTATAATACCTATTAAATTATAGTACTATTTAGACTTAAATCTAGAGGTAGTAGCTCTAGCTATTTTAAGGTTATATAGTATCTTATCTATATAGATAATATATTCTCTAATAAACCTTTAGATACTAGATTTAAAAGACTCACTATTATAGTTAGTCTTTAGGCCTTTTACTATAATATTATCTATATATAGTATATAATAATCTAGGATTAGGTCTTATAGGATTTTAGTTACTACTTATATAAACTCTATAACTAAGTTTATAGTTCCTATAGGTAGTATATATTATTAAACTAGTCTATAGGTTACTATATAGAATATAGTTATTAGTCTAGAGTCTTAGTAGAGTTCTACTTAATTATAACTAGAGAAAAAGTCTATTAGGGATATAATATAATACCCTATATACTCTTCTAAGAACTTATTAGGGTTTAGTAGTATATTTATATCCTAGACTATTATACTATTTATACGTTATCTATTATTAATAAGCTTATATCCTTTATTCTTTTTCTTTATAAGGAACTAGAAATTACTATAGAGACTTTTACTTAGCTTAAGGACCCTTTAGGTTAGACGTTCTTATATTATTTTATATACTACTTCTCTTAGTTTATAAGGAATTAGAAAGTTATTTTCTTTCTAGGCCTTATATAGTATAGTATTAATATATACTAGAGGTATAATATCTAGATAAATATAGCTAGACTCTATAAATCTAAAGCTTAAGGTAGCTTCTCTATATATAAAGACTTTAATTAGTATCTCTCTTTCTCTTAGCTATAGCTAGTCTATAATCTATATATCTACTAATTACTTATTAGTAACCTAAGTACCCTTTAGAAACTAGGCTATTTAGTTAGTAATATATTTACTAAATTATCTCTAGTCTTAGTCTTAATTTACTAGCTATCTAAGCTCTACTCTAGTCTTCTAGTCTATTTAGCTTTCTACTTTATATAGTTATACTAATAAGTTATAAATAGGCTATACTTTCTTATCTTTAGCTTTATATATAGTATTTATTTTAAATTTAAGTTTTATATCTAGTAAGCCCTTAGATACTTATTCCTCTTTTACCTATTATTCCTCTTTTACCTATTATTCCTCTTTTACCTATTATTCTTATAGTAGATCCTTAATAATTTCTAAGAGACCTTTATCTAGTAAGGTACTAATTTATTCTATTATTATTAGGTCTACTCTTAAATCCTCTTTTAGTTATTAGTACTAGTTCTATTTATTTCTAATAACTCCTTAGGTACTTATTTCTTATTTTTCTATTTTTAGAACCTTATTCCTAGTAATAGGATCCTTTATTAGTTTTTCTATCTATATAGTATTTACCTATCCTTTTATACTTAATCTATTAAATACTACTATAAACTTTATAGAAGTATTATAACTTTTTAACTAGACTTTATAGTATATATAGCCGTTATTAGCCTATTTAAAAGAGCTCCTATATTCTACTATAAATAGGTTCCTAAGAATTATTAGGTATAAGAGTCCTTAGATAATAAAGAAGTTAGTATATACTTTAATACTATTAATTATAACTAGTACTCCTTAGATAATACCTTTAAATAACTCCTTTCCTCTATTTATAGTTACTAGCTATACTTTAGCTATTTCTTCTAGTATTAAAGTTATACTTAAACTAGCTACTAATACTATTTTAAAGTAGATTATATTAAGTTCTACTCTTAAGTCTAGTAGCGCGGGGAGCCTTATTCTATAGACTTAAATTATTACCTTTAGGTACTCTTTTTAGAGTCTTTTAATACCCTATAGTTAGTTATACTCTAGGCGTTCTCCTACTATATTTATATTAGCTATAAGTCCTATAGGGCGTATTAGTATAATTAGTAGTACTTTTATTAATAATTCTAAGGGCTTATAGGTTCTATATTAGATAATTTTTCTATTTATTACTTCTACTATTACTTAATCTAGGATACTAGTTCTTATTATATAAAGTTTAGTATTATTTTAGGGTAAGATTACTAAGGTCCTCTTAATACTCTAAAATACTTCTTCTACTTCTTTAGCTAGACTTATAGCTACTTTTATATTTATAAACTCTTCTAGTTTATTAACTATAAAGGTAGGTTTTATTAGCTTTTTATAAAGGTTTAGTATATTTATAAGGTAACGCTTATAGCTAAGGAGCTGAACTTAGTAGAGCTAAGTAGCCTAGCGTATATACGATAATATATACTATCCTACTCTAGTAATTAACGTTATTAATTATTTATACCTTTTTAGTTATCTAGCGTAGTAGAGTAGAGCTACTGTTTATAATATAATAATTAATAATACCTACGCTAAGTATAGGGTAGGTTAAGCTAATACGTTAGTTCGACCCTACTAATAGCTAGTTTAGCTTTAGCCAGCTTATTAGAGCTAAGATAGAACGCCTCTAAGCTATTATAGGGTAATCTACGCCTATATAGATATATAATAGTACCTCTAAGCTATAATAGGGCGATCTACGCCTATATAGATATGCGATAGCTATTATAAGCTACTAGAAGGTCTAGTATTACTACTCGTAGTAGCGCTTAGGGATAAGTACTACTAAGAAGGGGGATATTATAAGGTAATACTTATAGCTAAGGAGCTGAACTTAGTAGAGCTAAGTAGCCTAGCGTATATACGATAATATATACTATTCTACTCTAGTAATTAATATTATTAATTATTTATACCTTTTTAGTTATCTAGTATAGTAGAGTAGAGCTACTATTTATAATAATATTAGTAAGAATTATTTAGATAGGTATAGATATTAGAGATTCTATAAGCCTTTATATTACCTCCTTAGTATTTAGTTCTAGTATATCTAGCTACTTAAGCTTCTTATTCTCCTTACCTTTTAGCTTATTATTCTTATTAGATCCTTACTCTAAGTTCTCGTCTATTTCTACGTCCTTAAACTAGGTTTATTTTAGTTTAAAGAAACTAGCCTTCTTTCTATAGTTATTCCTTATAGTAGGGATAGGTACTAATAGCTCTTAGGTCCTAAATCCTATACTTACTATATAGGCTATTTTAGTAATATTCTCTACTTCCTCTTTAAATATAGGCTACTAGGACTAGAAGTAGTTATACTCCTCTAAACTTACTATCCTATCTTTATCTAAGTTATTAATTATACCCTTAAAGGAGTTTATAACTACTATTATATAGGGTTAAAGTATAATAGGGTTAGGTAATACTAGAGGGTCTATATCTCCTATTTTTAAGTTATATATCCTTTACTTAATATATTAGATTATTATATTATTCTAGTTCCCTCTAGCTCTAATTCTTTTAATAAATCTTTAATTTACCTATTCTATACCCTATCTAATTCTCTAGGTTTCTAGGTTAAACTAGATCTAATAATTATTAATTATAGTATTCCTATCTAGATAGTTTCTAATTAAGTAGTTTAGGTCTATATATCTAATATAACCCTAGAATTCTAGTCTTATACTAAAGGCTTATACTATATTTTATTAGAATTATAGTTCTAAACTAAACTATACTACTTATTATTAGCTTATTATAGCCTAAGAGGCCTCTAGAGAGTTATTTAGTTTAATATAGTTTTCTATTACTAAGTATACTTCTAGTAATTAGATAAGCTCTTATACTCTTATATTTAGGTTATTAATAGCTATAAATATAATAGCTTAGAGTTTTATAGTCTTAAAGTATTCTATAAGGTTATCTACTTCTACTTATATAACTTTAGTTCTAGAGTATCTATATTCCTCTCTATCCTTAAGTCTAATTAGTACTATTAGGTACTATATTTATATTAGGAAATACTAAGGCTCTCTTAGGAATTATATAGCTATCCTAAGGTTATAAGTAGTTTCTTAACTTAAGAGTTTTAGTATATTTACTATTTCTTTAAAAGCTAGGTTAAAGTATTCTACTTATAGGTCTCTCTATACTAGTAGTTAAGGTATTTCTAGA
>JAJTIZ010000435.1:0-10407 GCA_021365335.1 Phaeosphaeriaceae sp. PMI808 | reverse complement strand
TTCTAGATACCCTAGTACGTATATAATACTTAAGGACGTTAAACTAGTCGTTAAAGTTATCCTTACTAGATAGGATAGGTTTTTTAGTAATAACCTTTAAGTAGGAAGGTATTATAGGTAGGTAGGTATAATATTATTTTATAAATAAGTATAGATTAGGCTAGGCTTATAACTATAAGCTTATAGGAACGTAAGAATATAAGAGATAATTGTCTATTATTATAAGGTATCTAAGGTATAAGATATATAGTAATAATAGAGTCTAGGTCCTAGGAGGGGACCCCTTACTAAGAGTAACCCTTAGTAAGGGATATACTAGAGGAATATCCTAAGATCCTAGAGATACCTAGGCTCCTATAGGTTACCTAGGTTTATAATATATATATTAGTTATATTTCTAATATAAATACTAATTATCTATTTAGGGTAGAGATTTTAGTAAGATAACTATAATATTAATAAAACTAAAGCTATTAAGGATTAGTTTAAAAGGAATAAAGATAAGCTTTATCCTTACTCTACCTTTAGTCTAGATTTAAATCCTTTAAAAAATATATAGAATCTACTTAAATATAGGCTAAATAAACGCTCTAGAAAGAGTTTAGGTATAGAGATTAATTTAAATATTATAGAAGCTTTTAAGCTTACTAAAATAGAAGAGTAGAATACTATAAGCTAGTACGCTATAGATAAATATATACTATCCTTACTTAGAAGGTAAGAGGCTATTAAAATAGTTATAGGCTATTAGACTAAGTATTAGTCCTATCTAATATATATTTATTAACTAAACTCTAAAAAAACCGAGTTTCTTTATAAATATTAATATAGTAATATAATATATCTATAAAGCTCGTATATAATACTCTTTATATAGATAATTAATATATATAAAATATAGAGAAAAAGATACTTAAAATAAAAAGTTATAAACCTTTAAATATAGCTTAAAAAGATACCCCTATTTCAGTGAACTACTATAGCTAAGATACGCTTACTAAGCTATAGATTTTTGTTTAACCTAAAAGAGTAAGCTTTTCTCTTTAAAAATATCTATTTTTTATAGATATAGCTCTTATATTAAGGAAGTTATAAAACTTTAAAAAAGGTTAAAAAAAAGATTACACTTTATTTTCTACACCCCTCTATATCTTAATAGACTTTATAATAGGACTACTACTATTAAAAGATCTAGCTACTAGAATTATATATAATACGATAATAGTTATTATATATAGATTTATTAAATATATAGAGATAATACTATTTAGGAATAACTATATAGTATAATAGTTAGTATTTATATTTCTAGATTAACTAATTAGATACTATAGAATACTAAAGTTAATTATTAGTAATAGAGATAAGCTCTTTATATCTAATTACTAGATAACGCTAGTAGTATTAATAGGAATAAAAAGAAAGCTATTAATAGCCTATTATCTATAGATAGATAGATAAATAGAAAGAATAAATTATATAATAAAAGTATATCTACGAATATACGTTAATATATAATAAGATAATTAGGTATTATTACTACTTATAGCTTAACTTATATATAATAATAAGTTCTTAGAATTAATAGGAAGAATACTATTCTTTATAAATTATAGAAGATACCTAAACCTATTTAAAAGAATATTACTAAGACCTAAAGTATAAGCTATAATAATAATAGTAGATAAACTTAAGAAAATATATAAGAAAATATAAGATAAGATACTTAAGGTATAAAAAAGTAGTATTAAGTACGCTAATAAGAAATAAAAAATAGTACTTTAGTTAAAAGAGGGGGATAAAGTATATTTATATATAAAAATCTATATATAAAGCGACTAAGTATAGGACTTAATAATATTAAGGTTAGACTATTTTTAGTTAAATTATAAGATAGACTAGTTATATATACCTTATAACTCCTAAAAGATAAAAAAATCTACCCTAGGTTCTATATAAGTAAATTAGAATCTACTAACTAAGAAACGCTACTATAATAAAATTTCTACTATAAAGTAGAAGAAGAAGATAAATTTAAAGTTAAAGATCTCTATAGATACTAAGAGAGAGGATAAGAAGAATTTAGAGATAGAGATTTCTACTAAGAATAGTTAGTAAAATAGAAAGGCTACCTAAACTTAGAAAATATATAGGAACTAGAAGCTAACCTCTAGAACTATAAAGAACTACTTAATAAAATAAGAAAAAGATATTATATCTACTTCTATATAGGAATAAAAGAATAACTATACTTAACTAAGGGATATATTTAAGAGATAATTTAGAAGAATAAGAATTAAAACTTATAAGAGCTAGGAATTTAATTAGAAGGACTAATAGAAGAAGTAATACTCTCTATAGTAATATATTTATCTAATAACCCTAGTATAGACTAGAGTATAGGTAAAGAGCTATACTAATTAAAAGGTTAGGATAATTAAATATCTAACGAGAATCTAGTTTACCCTCTAACTCTAATACTAATATAAGCTATAAGGCCTTATAATAAGTATACTTTTTAGTATATTATAGAATCTTCTTATTCTATAATAACTAGTTAATAATAATAGTAAGAAGTACTTTATCCTTATTAACCTTTTTCTTATACTCTTTATAAGTCTTATTAAGAGACTCCTAGGATATACTAATATATAGATAATTAAGGTAAGTATAATTAGTATACTCTAAGTTAGAATTTAGTATAATATAATAAGGAGACCTAGTAATAGAATACTTAAGATAAGATATTATAGTAAGGTAATTAGCTTTAAGAATTTTAGATACTAGATAAAGCTTTTACTTCTAGGCTAAAGAAGATATTATAGTAGGCTAACTTATAAGTAGTATAGAGTACGCTACTTATAAGTTAGGACTAATCTAATTAGGAACTAAGGCCTAAGAGTAAACCTAACTAAAAAGGAGAGGATAGTATTATAATCTAAATAAGAACCTAGACTCTATATAGAATAGGTATTAGATAGATATATAGGATAAAGTAATAAGTTATATAAGTAATTAAATATAAGCGATTATATTTAAGTAATTAGAATTAAGCGATTAGATTTAAGTAATTAGATTTAAGCGATTAATATTAAGCGACCTTAGTATATATATAATAAATGGTAATAAGCTCCTATAGCTTATTATATTAAACTTAACTTAGTCTATTAAGTAACCTACTATTAACCTTACTTTATCTTTAAGAACTAAACCCTACTTTACTAATATATAGTTAGTATATTAGTAGACCTTAATAGGGTAATAGTAAAAAAGAGTAATCGATTTTTTAACCTTTTTTAAGAAACTATAACTTTACGAAAAACTAGCTAAAAATATAAGAGATAGAGATTTTTAAAGAGAAAAACTATATTCTTTTTTTTATAATTTTAGATTCTAATTATTATTATAAACTAGCCCTAAGATATTTATTTTATTAGGTATATAAGTTATATTAAGTATCTTAAGAGGAAGAGAGAAAGAGTATATTCTCTTCCTACTTTATATACTACTCTAATTACCTAAGCTTAAAGGTCTAAGTAAAGCTAAAACTTTAAAATAATTCTTTACTTATTCTTCTAGGTATTTATTTAGTCTTAGTTTAGGTCTTAGTTTAAAGTTTATATACTACTATACTACTACTTAGTATAGCGCCCTTATTTACTATATAGGTTTACTTAGTACTTATACTTCTCCTATAACTACTAGGTATTATTTTTAGTTTAGAGTTTATATACTACTATACTATTACCTAGTATAGTACTTTTATTTTACTATATAGGTTTACTTAGTATATATACCCTTACTACTACTTATTTTACTCTAGCCCTTTATCTATTTATTTCCCTACTATACTTCCTCTATACTATTACTATTTTAGTTATCTAATAGGTTATACTACCTTAAAATATAGCTAATATTATATACTTACTTCGCCTTACTCCTATAGTATATTAGGCTAGTAGGAGTAATAGAGGTAATCCTCCTTAGCCTCTACTAGGTCTTTTCCCTAGTTACTATAGGGATTAGCCTACTCTAGTAGGTATTTTCTACCTTTTCTAGATAGCTATCTAACTAAGTTATAACCTACTCCTACTTACTTTACTTTCTATTATATAGGTTAATATATACTTAAGAAAGACTCTAGTAATAAGGACCTAGTACCTTTCTTAACTTCTAAAGAGATATACTATAAGTATATTAGTTAGCTTACTATATTTAGTAAGGCTAACTATAAGCTAAGCTATAGGAATAGCTATACTACTTATATAAAGGCTAAGTTATACTATAAGTATAATTTATATCTTTTTACTACTAGTCCTAAGGTATATACTATACTTTATACCTAGGTTTAGTACTATACTAAAGAGTATTAGAATAGAGACTCCTATATTACTAAAAGAAGTACCTATAGTACTAATTACTTAAAGCTTATATATAGTACCTATTACTATTTTACTCTATAGTTTTATAAGTTATAGAGAAATTATAAGTTTACTTTATAAACTACTACTAATAATAACTACTCTAGTAATATAGTATATTCTAGTTATAAAGAGTATATATCCGTACGTAATAAGTTAAGTATTTATATACTATTCGGCCTAACTCTTAGGGGCCTATATAGAGGCCTCTCTCTTATACGAGAGAGAGGCTAGTTAAGGAATATAGATCTATCTTTACCTTACCTATCTACCGCACGCCTACGTACGGCTCTCCGTCTAGAGGAGTAAAGTTAACCGATAGTATAAGATATAAGTAAATTAGAGAAGTAAGGAGGATAATTAGCTCTAACCCTTTATTAATCCTTTAATAAATACTCTTAGCTAGAGATATTATAGTACTACCCTAGATATCTAATATTTAGCTATAGCTACTATATAAGCTTTTTAGAAGTCTAAGTATTACTATAGAGAGGATTATAGGTAGACTAATTAGTATTTTAATACTATAGATAGCTACTATAATTACTTTAAGAGTAATATAAAGTAGGTTATTATATATTCTTTCTATTAGTAAATTACTAACTTATAGTTTATAGTAGAATATTAATATAATTCTAGACTACCTCCCTACTTCTACCTATTAGATTAAGTATTCTAGCTACTATAGCTTTAATATACCTTTCTATCCTTCCTACTATACTCTAAAATACCTTCCTACTTATATTATAATATATAACGTAATATTTTCCTAGAGGTTTAGTTAGTATCTAGTAGTAAGAGGTATAATTTTATAGATTTTACTAATATTAATAAGTTTACTCCTTCCTCCTAATTAGGTACTTATTCTTATACTCTCTTAATATAATCTTATTACTATTAAACTCCTACTCTTACTTACTTATCTATCTCTTAGCTTTCTTTCTTATTATCTTAGTAGGAGTACTAGGTCTTTAGACTATTAGTACTATTATCTTAATATTATCTTAAGAAGCTTATTAAGATTAGGTATTATACTAGTTTAAGGTAGAAGAGCTCCTTCTATATCTAAGGTATTAGAGACTCTAAAGATAAAGATATTCTTATCTTATTAGTAAGAAGGATAATTAGAATCTTATAATAATTAGGTAGTAGTTATTCTATACTAGGCTAGCCTTATATATTATAGTAAGGTTCCTAGGCCTTATTTAAAAGGATCTAAAAGTTTAACTATTTTTTTTTTCTTTTACTACTATAGTACTATTATACCTATAAAATAGCCTATTTGCTTTATAAAGGGTTATATACTCTATATACTTCTATAGAGTTTTTAATAATAATACTACCTTTCTTTTACTTTTCTATCTAAACTAGGAGGGCTATTATAATACTATATATTCTTATACCTATTTTTAAAATAGTCTAAAGCCTTTATATCCTAGATATCTTCTAGGAGCTACTAAGTTAGTATTAACTAGCCCTTCTATTTTACTAGTACTTAGTATTTTTCTTTTCTTTATATATTTTTAACGTATAGTATCTTCTCTACCTCCTATTCTCTAAGACTTAAGTTATTTTCTTTAAGTCTAAGAACTATAGTAGGCTAGTTATTCTATAGTATTTAGCTAGGTAGGAAGTTATTAGCTACTTATTCTACTAAGTCTATATAGATAGTTTTATATAGGTTTTCTAGTAAGTTTAGTATTACTATAAGTAGGGATAGAACTATAGTTATAGTATACTTTATTTATAGCTAGTCTAGTTTCTTACTTAGGTAGTTTATTTTAATATTTTATAAGGAGAACTAAACTTAACTCCTACCTAAAATTATTCTACTAGTCTTTATAACTAGTTTATTACTTCTTATTAGTATTATTACGTAAATATAATTATAGCCTAGGCTAGTTTCTTACTAGTTTATAAGTATTCCTTAAATTATACTACCTACTCTTAAAGTATTTTTATAGAATAAGAAACGTCCTAATTTTTCTATAGTAGTACTATTATAAATCTATAAAGGAGTAGGTTTATACTAACTTCTATTATACTTAAGTCTCTATTATTTAGTACTAGTTAGTAAGTTAGGAGGTATTTAGGCTAGTCTATTTATTTAAAGTATACTATTATATATAGTACTATTTATACTTCTTAATTTACTTATTCTATACCTCTATTAGTCTAGGGGTAGTATAAAGTAGAAAGTAGTTATTATATTCCTACTATCTAGTAGAGTATAGTCTAAAATTTCCCTAGCTAGTCTAAACCTTAGTTAATAATAATAGCTAAAGAGAATCTATAGAAATACTACTATATATTTTAGAATTATTCTATATATACCTTAGCTAATATTAAGGTTATAGCTTCTAGCTATATATATTTAGATAGTCTATTAGTAATTACTAGTAGGTACTTTAGTATATTCTTATCTTCTATAGGTAGGTCTACTATAAAGTCTATTAAGATTTATAACTAGAAATAATCTAGTACTAGAAGTAGCTATAGGAGTCCTTATTATTTCTATTATAATATATACCTAAAGTAATAGTAATTATTATAAAGTATATATACGTCTTTAGCTATCCTATCCTAGTAATAGTCGCTAGCTATATAAGTTAAATCTAGTTAGATACCTAGCTAAATACTATTTTAATAATTTAGCGCGACTATTACTAGGATAGGATAGCTAAAGATTTATATACTTTATATAATTACTATTACTTTAGGGCGTATATATTATAATAGAAATAATAAGGACTCCTATAGCTACTCCTAGTACTAGATTATTTCTAGTTATAAATCTTAATAGACTTTATAGTAGACCTACCTATAGAAGATAAGAATACTAAAGTACCTACTAGTAATTACTAATAGACTATCTAAATATATATAGCTAGAAGCTATAACCTTAATATTAGCTAAGGTATATATAGAATAGTTCTAAGATATAGTAGTATTTCTATAGGTTCTCTTTAGCTATTATTACTAACTAAGGTTTAGACTAGCTAGGAAATTTTAGACTATACTCTACTAGATAGTAGGAATATATAACTACTCTCTACTTTATACTACCCTAGACTAATAGAGGTATAGAACGAGTAAATTAAGAAGTATAAGTAGTACTATATAATAGTATACTTTAATAATAGACTAGCCTAAATACCTCCTAGCTTACTAACTAGTATTAAATAATAGAGACTTAAGTATAATAGGAGTTAGCGTAAACCTACTCCTTATAGATTTATAATAGTACTACTATAGAAAATTAGGACGTTCCTTATTCTATAAAAATACCTTAAGAGTAGGTAGTATAATTTAAGGAATACTTATAAATAGCGAGGAACTAGCCTAGGCTATAATATATTATATATAATACTAATAGAAGTAATAAACTAGTTATAAGACTAGTAGAAAGATTTTAGGTAGGAGATTAGTTTAGTTCTCCCTATAAATATTAAAATAAACTACTAAGTAAGAACTAGACTAGCTATAAATAAGTATACTATACTATAGTTCTATCTCTACTTATAGTAATACTAGACTTACTAGGAAACCTATATAAAACTATCTATATAGACTTAGTAGAATAAGTAGCTAATAACCCCTACTAGCTAAATACTATAGGATAATAGCCTACTATAGTTCTTAGCTTAAAGAAATAACCTAAGCCTTAGAGAATAGAAGTAGAGGAGATACTATATTAAAAATATATAAAGAAAAGGAAATACTAAGTACTAGTAAATAGAAGGTAGTTAGTACTAACTAGTAGCCTTAGAAGATATCTAGGATATAAAGGCTTTAGACTATTTTAAAAATAGGTAGAGAATATAGTATTATAATAGCCCCTAGTTTAATAGGAAGAGTAAAGAAAGTAGTATTATTATTAAAAACCTATAGGAGTATAGAGTATATAACCCCTTTATAAAGAGGCTATTTATAGGTATAATAGTATTAATAGTAAAGAAAAAAAAATAGATAAACTTTTAGGTCCCTTTTAATAAGGCCTAGGAACCTTACTATAATATAAGGTACTAGCCTAGTATAGGATAACTACTACTAATTATTATAAGATCTTAGTTATCCTCTTACTAATAAGGTAAGAATATCTTTATCTTAGAGTCCTCTAATACCTTAGATATAGAAGAGCCCTCTACCTTAAACTAGTATAACCTAATCTTAATAAGCCTCTTAAGATAATACTTAAGATAATAGTACTAATAGTCTAAGGACTAGCGCCCTACTAAGTAATAAGAAGGAGGAGCTAAGAGAGTAGGTTAAGCTAAGAAGGAGTAGGAGTTTAATAGTAATAAGACTACTAAGAGAGTATAGGAATAAGTACCTAACTAGAGGAGTAAACTTATTAATATTAGTAAAACCTATAAAATACCTCTTACTACTAGGTACTAGCTAAAGCCTCTAGGAAAATATTATATTATATTATAATATAAGTAGAAGGTATTTTAAGGATAGTAGGAAGATAGGAAGGTATATTAAAGCTATAGTAGCTAGGATACTTAATCTAATAGGTAGAGGGGAGGTAGTCTAGAATTATATTAATATTCTACTATAAACTATAAGTTAGTAATTACTAATAAAAAGAATATATAATAACCTACCTCTATATTACTCTTAAAGTAATTAAAGTAGCTATCTATAGTATTAAAACTAATTAGTCTACCTATAATCTTCTCTATAGTAATACTTAGACTCCTAGAAAGCTTATATAGTAGCTATAGCTAAATATTAGATATCTAGGGTAGTGCTATAACGTCCTTACTAAGAGTATTATTAAAGGATTATTAAAGGGTTAGAGCTAATTATCTACCTTACTTCCCTAATTTACTTATCTTATACTCCTTATAGCTAGAATACTATATTACTAGAGTATTATTATTAGTAGTAGTCTATAAAGTAACTTATAATTTCTCTATAACTTATAAAACTATAGGTAAATAGTAATAGGTACTATATATAGGCTTTAAGTAATTAGTACTATAGGTACCTCTTTTAGTAATATAGGAGTCTCTATTCTAATCCCTTTAGTATAGTACTAAACTAGGCGTAAAGTATACGTACCTTAGGACTAGTAGTAAAAAGATATAAATTACGCTTATAGTGACTTAGCTTTTATATAAGTAGTATAGCTATTCTATACCTAGCTTATAGTTAGCCTTACTAAATATAGTAAGCTAACTAATATACTTATAGTATATCTCTTTAGAAGTTAAAGAAGGTACTAGCCCTTATTACTAGAGTCTCTCTTAAGTATATATTAACCCGTAATAGAGAGTAGGTAAGTAGGGTAGGCTATAACTTAGTTAGGTAGCTATCTAGAAAAGGTAGAAAAGACCTACTAGGTAGGCTAATCTCTATAGTAACTAGGGAAAAGACTAGTAAGGCTAGGAGGATTACCTCTATTACCCTACTAGCCTAATATACTATAGAGCTAAGCGAAGTAAGTATATAATATTAGCTATATATTAAGGTAGTATAACCTATTAGACGCTAAAATAGTAATAGTATAGAGGAAGTATAGTAGGAATATATAGATAAAGGCTAGGGTAAATAGTAGTAGGAGAGTATATATACTATACTAGCTAATAGTATAGTAGCATATAAACTCTAAATAAAAATAATACTAGTAGTTAGAGGAAGGTATATACTAAGCGAACCTATATAGTAAATAAAGCGCTATACTAAGTAGTAGTATAGTAGTATATAAACTCTAGACTAAGAACTAAACTAAGACTAAATAATACCTAGAAGAGTAAGTAAAGAGTATATTATAGTCTTAGCTTTACCTAGACCTTTAAGCTTAGATAATTAGAGTAGTATATATAGTAGGAAGAGAACGTACTCTCTTCTTCTCCTTAAGATACTTAATACAACTTATATACCTAATAAAATAAATATCTTAGGGCTAGTTTATAATATCTATATAATTAAAAGCTAATAGTACTTATATTTATATAGCTACTAATATTAAAGTAAG
>JAJTIZ010000434.1:0-10435 GCA_021365335.1 Phaeosphaeriaceae sp. PMI808 | reverse complement strand
ATTTAGATTAAAGTAGGGATATTTTTACTTTATTTTTAAAGTAGTAAAACTTTATAATTTATATTTAAAAAAGTCTAATTTTTAACTAAGCCTAGTTTAGTTAGTAAAGATTATATAACGAAATTTATAGTATAGGTTACTTATCTAAGTAATTTTTTAGAATTAGTAGAAAAAAATAAAAAAAATAGATTAATAGTTAGCTTACGTAATAGATTACTAAAATATTAGTCTATAGCTACTAAATTAGTATTTTTTAAAATTTTAACTAAATTCTTTAAGTTAGTACTAAATCTCTTAAAACTCGACCCTAACGTCTAGCTTCTATTAGAAGCTAATAACTCTCCTAATAAGATCGCTACTATCTTAAAAAAGAAATTTAAATTTTTTTATAATACTATTAATAGAATTAAAAAGAAAAAATATAGAAAAGTAGAGGATATAAAAGATATAAAGAAAGACCTACTAGGGTTTTTAAAGAAGAAAAAGAGTAATTATAAGAGATATAATATAAAGCCCTAAGAAGATAAATAAGAGATTAATACTAGAAAATAATCTAAGTACTAATATAAGAAAGTTATAATACTTTTTAGAAGGAGAGAGAGTTACTACTAATATATATACTAAAAAGTCTTTAAATTTTAACTAAATTAACTAAATAAAAGACTTAAGTACGCTAAATAGTAATTAAAGATAGTAGAAAAGAAAGAATTTAATCTAAAAAGGATTATACTTTTAGATAAAAGCTATATATAAAGAGGGTATATAGCTATATAAGAATACTATAGAAAAATAGGCTCTATTAAGACTAGAAAGTAATTAGTTTCTATAACTTATAAAAGTAAGTTTAAAAAAAATCCTAGTATACTATTTTTTTCTATTTTCTATTATCTTTTTTTCTATTTAATTAGTTTTTTTATTACTTTAATACTAACTAAGTTATAACTAAAGATATAACTATCTTAGTTTAGAGATCTATTTAGATAAAAGGATAATCTAAATTAATTATTATAGGAGACCCTATAAATACTTTACCTTTCGATAATAGAATATATATATAAGTAGTACTAAATCTAGTAGTTAAAAAGTATATAAAATATAGTAAATAACTCTACCTCTTTTTTACCCTTTTTCTTTAATATATATAACTCTATATATATATATATATATATATATTAGTTATATTTCTAAAATATATACTAATTATCTATTTAGGCTAGATATTTTAGTAAGATAACTATAATATTAATAAAACTAAAGCTATTAAGGATAAGTTTAAAAGGAATAAAGTTAAGCTTTATCCTTACTCTACCTTTAGTCTAGATTTAAATCTTATTAAAAATATATAGAATCTACTTAAAGATAGGCTAAATAAACGCCCTAGAAAGAGTTTAGGTATAGGGATTAATTTAAAGAGTATAGAAGCTTTTAAGCTTACTAAAATAGAAGAGTAGAACGCTATAAGCTAGTAGGCTATAGATAATAATATACTACCCTTACTTAGAAGGTAAGAGGCTATTAAAATAGTTATAGGCTATTAGACTAAGTATTAGTCTAGTCTAATATATATTTATTAACTAAAGTCTAAAAAAACTAAGTTTCTTTATAAATATTAATATAGTAATATAATATATCTATAAAGCTAGTATATAATAGGTTCTATATAGATAATTAATATATATAAAATATAGGGAAAAAGATACTTTAAATAAAAAGTTATAAGCTATTAAATATAGCTTAAAAAGATACCTATATTTTAGTAACCTACTATAGCTAAGTTACGATTACTAAGCTATAGATTTTTATATAACCTAAAAGAGCGAGTTTTACTCTTTAAAGATATCTATTTTTTATAGTTATAGCTCTTATATTAAGGAAGTTATAATACTTTAAAAAAGGTTAAAAAATAAATTACTCTTTATTTTTTACACCCCTCTATATATCTTTTAGGTTAATAAATACTCTAGCTAGTTTTTAAGTATATATAAATAAAGTACTTAGTAGATATTTAGATTATATCTATATTATATACCTTAATAATATTCTTATCTATATAGATAGTAATAATATTAAGCTCTACTAGTGTATAGTCTACTTTATACTTAAAGCCTTATAAAGAGTAGAACTTTTTATTAACCTTTATAAATATACTTTTATATTAGAGGAAGTTTACTTCCTAGGATTTATTATTATAAGATATAGTATCTATACTAATCCTATATAAATAAAGACTATTATATAATAGTTAATACTAATTAGTATTAAAGAATTATAGATATTTTTAAGCTTTACTAACTTCTATTAAAGGTTTATTAAAGGGTATACCTAAAAAATAGCCTCTCTTATAAATCTCTTAAAAGGAAAATAATAATTCTACTAGCTAGATTTAGTATAGACTACTTAGGAAGAACTTAAAGTATACTTTATAAGTATACCTATTCTATATTATTATAATCTAGAGCTACCTATTTACTTAGAGACTAATACCTTTACCTTTATAATCTCTAGTATTCTTTCTTAACTTTATCCTAATAGTAAATAGTATCTAGTTACTTTTATATTAAGAAAACTATAGGAAGTAGAATTAAACTATAAGATATATACTACTAAGTTATTAGCTATTATCTATAGTTTTAAATAATAAAGATATTATCTTAAAGGTATATAGTATACTATTTAGGTCTTAATAGACTATAATAACCTATATTTAATATATATAATATATTTTATTACTAAGTTAGTTAAATTACTAAGTTAGTTAGTTTTTACTTAGTATAACTATTATATATTACTTAGGATTAATTTCTTCGCTACTACTATCTAAAAATATATACTATATACTAGTTTCTAATTTAGAAGCTACCTCCTTAACCTACTTATAGGTTTATATATTATATCTAGCTTCCCTATACTTTCTATAGTAATATTAAGTTACTAGTAGCCTATCTTAACTACTCTATCTATAAGCCTTCTTAGACTATTATACTATTAAAGATAGCCTAGTAGCTACCTAATCTACTATCTTACTATACTCTAAGGTACTACCTTTCTAGACCTACTTCCTCTTATATAACTTCCTCTTAGTTATTATCTCTAATTACTCTTTAAGCTTAGAGATATAGGTAGATTAGAGTATATTTTAGTATAGTATTAGTTTAGCGCTCTTAATAAGTTATAAGAACCTAGTAGAGGCTATAACTAGTAATCTTCTAATAGATTTAAGTACTAGCCTTAACTAAGAGCTAAATTTATATATATTACTTAGAGTCTTTAACTACTATAGGTTAGTAGAGGGGAGAGGTTCTAGTAGAGTTATCGGATTTAAGATAGGTTTAATAGGTGCATAGTATAGGAACAAGGTGTATAATAAAAGACTGTAATAAATAATATAGTAAATAATTGATTAATTATCTATAAACGCTCTTAATTATTATCTATTAATGTTCTAATGTTATTCTTTATTATTCTACCTACTACGCTTTCTACTAGTTTATATATCTATCTCTACTAAGCTTATTAAGGTCTCTTAGTTTAAAGAGCGGAGATCTATTATCTCTTATTAAGTAGTTAAGCTAGCTCAACGTAGTTATTTAATAGTACTAGTTCTGCGCAGCTTATCTATAACGCTATAAGCTATCGGACTCTAGTATTAGCTATGCCGGCTGTGATCTCGGTTATAGTTCCGGATAGTCTTGTAATAACTAAGTTCGATCTCCGATTACTAGTGGCGCTAGTGGCGCTAGTAGCGCGCGTGCGCACGTGCCTATCTTGATCGCCATCTTGATCGCTATCTCGATCTTATGCGCTCATCTAGCAGTAGATGACTGAGTTCGACCTTAGATTACCTGTAAATCTAATACACCCCTTTAGCTTAGCAAGCCTTTAGTAAGCTGGAACTTATTAGGTAAGTATAAGGTCGCTTAAGTAAGTTTAGAGTTTAGCTAGTCCTTTAGTAACGAGCTAGATTATTTAAGTATTTTTGTACTAGATTATAATAGAGCTTATTAGCAGTTTTAATCTATTTAGCTGGTTGTATAAGCTTATTCGCAGTTTAATCTATTTAGCTAGTTGTATAAGCTTATTCTACTTCTTTAAAAAACTCGCCTATTAGATAATTAGATTTAATGTACTAGAGTAGCGTAGTTCTCCTCTTTTAAGATAGATACTGCAGTAGTAATCGCTTCTAGACTTCTAGGATTAACCTATTTTAGTTTACTAGAGTAGCGCAGTTCTCCTCTTTTAAGAGATAGAGATACTATATAGTAATCGCTTCTAGGCTTTTAGGGTTAACCTAGTTTAGTTTACTAGAGTAGCGCAGTTCTCCTCTTTTAAGAGAGATAGTGTAGCAGTAATCGCTTCTAGACTTTCGGGATTAACCCGGTTTAGTTTACTAGAGCAGCGCAGTTCTCCTCTTTTAAGAGAGAGAGATACTACAGTAGTAATCGCTTCTAGACTTCTAGGATTAACCCGATCTAATTTAAGGCATTAGTTAATACAGTTAATACTATTGATGTAGTTGATGCCGTTGATACCGTTAATACTATTAATACAGTTAATACTTCTCCTACTTAGTAAGCTTCTACATTAGTAGCGGCTTAGTTATACTTAGCTTAGCTAGGTTTCCTAATTTAATACGCACCTTATCGATTTAAGTAAGTAGATATAGCGCTTACAAGTACGCTCTTACTCTAGTAGATATAGTAAGACTAATAATTAGATTTTAAAGTAGGTATTTATTACAGTTGTTTATTATAGTCTTAGCTATAAAAAATACTTTTAGTACTTTATATCCTTTATTCTTCTAGTCATTCTTAATCTTTTAGTATAGGAGTTAGTAATCTCTTAAACTAAGGTTTATTCTATCCTCTAATTAGCCCTTAAAGCGTAGTATTATACTTGCGCTTATAGTTAATAAGCTCTTATTAAGTCTTATTTAGATACTACTACTTAGGTACCTTATCTAGGTAGATATAGTAGTAGTCCTATATATTATAGGATCTATTACAAGTAGGGTATTTTTCCTCTACTATAGTTATTTCTTAATTATAAGATTATTTAGTGTTACTACCGCGTATACGTTAATTATAGGGTTTACCCTAATTTTTAAGTAGCGCGCGTTTAGTAGGAGAGGCGTCCCTAGTCTTACCTTAGGTAGGTTTACTAATACTAGTAGGGTATTCTAAGGTATTATTAACTATAAAAGTAGTCTTATATTTCCCTAATCTAAGAGGATAATTTACTATTATATATTTATAGAAGCGTTTTATTATCTTCTTCTAGGTTATACTAGGATTAAATTACCTATAGTCTTGAAACGTTATAGACTATATAGGAGTAATCTTATTAACTACTAAGAGAAAGTCTTTTATAACTATATTAATTTATAATAGCTCTATAACTTAATATATTTTAGCTTCTATAGCTACTTAGTTATACTTAGTAAGCTAAGTATCCTAGTTTACCTTACTCCTTATTAGTTTAAGTAAGTTAAGATATCTCTTATAAGCTCGCTCTTATTCAATTCGTTTATCTACACTAGTAGTATATTTTAGGTTAGTAAGCTACTATCGTAGTAACTAATCTAGTAGGTAGTACGTATATAGTAGATGCGGCGAGACTAACGATTAGATAAATACTATAATCTACTATAAGCTTATCTACTCCTTATTATATATATATCGATTAATTTAATATTACTTAGATAGAGTCTTATAGTATTCAAGATCCTCTTTAAACGCTTTAAGGCCTATAGTTGATAATTTAGATTAACGTGCTAGCTCTTTAATATTTAAGGCTAGTAAGTATTTAGTAATTACTAGAGGGCTGATAATTTTTAGCTCTTTAATAAGTTTAGTAGTTATTACTAGGTTAATCTTATCCTAGATTTTATAGACTACGCATCTAGATTATAGCTAAGTTAACTAGGTCGTATAGTCTACGTTACTTCTTAGCGTTACTATAGGATCGCGTTACGCTTAGTACGCTATTTCGTATTAGTTGGTTTACTTAATTAGTTAATTACTAATTAGTAATTAGCTTAAATTAGTTGAGGCTTAAAGTTTAGTAGAGCGCGCTAAGGGCTAATTATAGAGCGCGCTAGTTAGAACTAATTAATTAATAGAAGTTAGGTCTACCTAATTTCTATAGTTCGTGTACTAATTAATTTACTTAGTTGGTTTTAGTTATTAGTTTAGCTTAATTCAGTTAAGGCAGTAAGACTCTTAATTATCGGATTTGAGATGGGTTTAATAGGTGCATAGTATAGGAACAAGGTGTATAATAAAAGACTATAATAAATAATACAGTAAATAATTGATTGATTGTCTGCAAACGCTCTCAATTATTATCTATTGATATTCTAATATTATTCTTTATTATTCTACCTACTGCGCTTTCTACCAGTTTATATATCCATCTCTACTAAGCTTATTGAGGTCTCTTAGTTCGGAGGGCGGAGATCTATTATCTCTTGTTGAGTAGTTAAGCCAGCTCAACGCAGTTATTCGATAGTACCGGTTCTGCGCAGCTCATCTATGACGCTATAAGCCATCAGACTCCGGTGTTGGCCATGCCGGCTATAATCTCGGTCATAGTTCCGGATAGTCTTGTGATGACTGAGTTCGATCTCCGATCACTAGTAGCGCTAGTGGCGCTAGTGGCGCGCGTGCGCACGTACCTATCTCGATCGCCATCTCGATCGCTATCTCGATCTCATGCGCTCATCTAGCAGTGGATGACTGAGTTCGACCTCAGATTACCTGCAAATCTAACAAGAGTACGTAATTATATATTAAGTCGATCTATAACTTCTACTACGTTAAAAGGAATAAGTCCTAATACCTTAAAGGCCTTCTAATAGTTCTCTTCCTAAAATATATTAAAAAACGCGAGTTTAAATATAGGTAGAAAGCCTTCCTTATTAATATAGTAGATACGTTATCGCGCTAAGTCTTAGATATATTAAGAGTATTTTAGCTTTAATAGCGAGAAATAGACTATATCTAAAGGCTAGAGGATATATAATAAGTAGGTAGGTTAGGCTAGTAAATAGGTTAGGGGTACCTATTAATAGGTTAGGTTAGGTTAGGGTTATATAGACTCTAGGTTTAGGTTAGGTTAGAGTTCCTACCCCTCTAGGTTAGGTTAGGTTAGGGTTATATAGGCCCTAGGTATAGGTTTAGTCGAACCTAGCGCTAGCGTAGGTATAGGTTAGGTTGGGGTGCCTATTAGGTTACCTACTAAAGTACAATATTCTATAATTATTAACTATATTAAAATACCCTAAATATAAGATAAGATAAGATAAATAGTATAAAAAAATTGAAATTATTAGTTAGACCTAAGGTAACCTAGTCTATACTAACTATACCTATACCTAGGGCCTATATAACCCTAACTTAACCCTAACCCGTTACTAGCGCTAACCTAGTAAATATAGGTTAGGTTAGGTTAGGTTATTACGTAATCTAACCTAACCCTAACCTAGCCTATACCTATTTACTAGTCTAAGGCGGGTATATAGAGTATAAGGATCTTATATTCTAGGTAGTAGTCCTTGAAATCCTAAGATTAATAGCTCTTATAGCTATCTAAGATTAGTAGCTAGTATAATCCTACCTAACGCGTTTTTATATATATATTAAAGTACTTTAACTATATAACTCTAAGCTTATTATTTATCTATCTATTCTTAGAGACTAAAAGCTTCTAATTATAAGGGATATTAGTCTCCTTATACTATACTAAGATATAGATATATTCTTTATAGATAATAAAGGGTAGGATTATATACCCTATAGCGTAGATACTCTAGATAATAGTTACCTACTCCTAATTACCTAGCTAGATAAGATTAAGCCTTATATACTTCTTTAAGCCTATAATAACTTTTATAGAGCTAATAATACCTATCTAGAAGCTAGTCTTATTAAAGTTGTATATATTATTATTATAGATACTATACTTAGTAATTATCTCCTCTATAAGCTTAAACTACGCGCCTATAATCTTAGGATCCTCCTACTTAATCCTCTAGATATCCTTTATATAATTAAATACTATCTTAAGCCTTTCCTTACGCGCTATAAACCTATCTACCTAGTATTTACCTACTAGCTCTATACCTTACTTAGTAAGTATCTTATTTACTATATCTTTAACCTTAGTCTTTAGGGGCGCGAAACCTTATATATTAAGGTTAAAGATATATTAGATAACTATTTCCTTTTTAGTAAGGGTAAGTTTCTAGCTATTAGGTATTATAACTAGTTAATAGGGTTTTCTATTATATTAATTAGTTAAGGTTAAAGATAGTATATTAAATATATTAGTAGCGCGTTAGAGGCTCTTAAATTAGCCTAAATAGTAGGCTTAAAGGGTAAGGTTAATTCTACCTTCTTAGTTAGATAGTAATATATTTTATTATTAAGATATTTTCGCGAAGGTAGAGTAGTTATATTACGATCCTATTAGAGGGGCACCCTACTACTTATATACCTAGCCTTAGTACTTATTACCTAGACTACTAATATAAGTCACGTAATATACTAGAGTTCTAGAGAGTCCTAATCTAATATTAAGACTTTAGGACTTTAAGATAATATAGGACTTCTAGGATAACTTATATATATAACGATAGATAATAAACCCTTATAGCTTATTATATTCAACTTAATATAGTATAGTAATTCAAGTTATTACTTCTACGCTCTATTATAACCAAGTAAGACTAAATCCCTCTTACCTTACTCTATCCTTAAGAACTAACCTTACTCTATTAAAATACTATAGTATCTTAGTAGACTCTTAATACTTTAAATACCTTTATAATAAGTAACGCGTTAATAGATTCAAACGACTAGTAGGTAGAACTAACCCGCGCTATAACCTCTAAGGTTACTAAGCTAGACCTCTATTATAGAGACTATACTAAGCTCGAATTATAGCTACTTTAAGTTAACGTCTACTTTAAAATAGACAAAGTACCTAATAATAAACGACTAATACTTGTAGTAATATACTTAAGAGGAAAAGCTAAGAAATAAGTTATACTATACCTTAAGAAATTTATAGATAAAGATAATAATAGTTATAATAATATATTTAAATAATAGATTAAGTTTAAGGATAAGATATAATAAGTATTCTAACTCGCTAATAAACTAGCTATTATAGAATAAGCTATCTAGGGCCTACGATAGAATTATTTAGCTTCTAGTTACGTTAATATATTTAGAAATTATTTAATCTAGATAGAATAGAATAATTAGGCTCTTATAAGGATATTTAGATAAGGATTAAAAGTAGGCGTACGGGTAGAGCTTATAAGAAGCGGAGCTACGATTAATAACTTTAACGAACTAGTTAAAGAGTTAATTAGAGTTAATAACTACTTGTACGAATTTCGCCTTAAAGTAAAAGATAAATACGCTGCACTAACCCGCATGTACGAGAAGAAATACTAACTAAACTATAGATACTAGAGGGTTGTAAAGGTACCTAGGGTTAGTAGTAATTATAGGTATTTTAGACTTAATAATATATATGTCGACAATATAAACCTAGGAGGATGAATACGAGATTACTACCTAAGAAGCTAGATAATAGTAAGGAAATAAGAACCTACTATAACTATAGTAAACTAGGCTACCTATTAAAGGACTACTAATTAAAGAATAAAGCTAAGAGATAAATAGGCTAGAGATATTAGGTTATAGACTAATCTCTTAATATAATTAAAGGGTAAGGTATAATACTAAGGAAGAATAGGAAGTAGTATATAAGATACTAAATAAAGGGAAAGCTATTTAACTATAAGACTAAGAACTTAAAGACCTAGGATATTAACTCTAAAGGAATAACGCGTAGAAGATAAGCTACGCGTAGAGAATATATATAGACGTCTTAAAAGGGAACTTATAGATAATAAGTATAAGTATAACTACCTAAAGAGAAGGAATATAAGGAAATAGAACGTTTAATTCCTTGAATTTACTAGAAAAGAAAGATTCTATAGAAATAGTAGGGAAGGATACTACTATAAACGCTACTGCGCACCCTTACCTAGGAATAAAGCTACTAATAGTTTAGGATTACCTAGACTCTAACTAAGATAATTAGGAGATAGAAGGTAAGAAAAGTAACGATATAGAAGATACTAAGCTAAAAGGATATTATATACTACTAGAAACCCTAAAACTATAGTATAAAGACGTAATAGTATAAGATAGATTTATAGGAGAAATCTAGAACCTAGTAGATAGCTACTACTTAATTAAAGATTAGTAAGATAATAAATAGATAGACTAGAGCCTCTACTAAGGATTATAACTAGATTTATTTACCCTAGAAGCTTAAGAGCTACTTAATATATCCAATATACTAATTAGTAGAATCCTATAGTACTAGTTATATTATAAAAACCTTAACTACCTACTAT
>JAJTIZ010000433.1:0-10595 GCA_021365335.1 Phaeosphaeriaceae sp. PMI808 | reverse complement strand
CAGGTCGTCCCACAAGAGCGGGTATCCTATATTTTCTTGGATAATAGTAGTAGTACGGCGCTGTTTCTAAGTTCTTTAGTCGATAGGTAACGGTATTTCTCGTCTCTAAGTTTTTTTCGTCTTAGAATAGGTAGTATTAGTTGCAGGTTGCAGCTACAAGAACTTATGCCACTCGTTCAATACCTATTCGTAAATGCGCAGTAGCGCAGGTTGAAGTAAATCTAGAAATGCACTATCTATTCTATATAATGTACCTCTTTGCAATAGTCGATACCTACTTTACTATGCGAATACCACATTAATATCAGCTTCTTTACTTCAATTATTATACTAGTTAAAAGGTTTCAAGATCTGTCGAATGTGCTTCTCTATAATAGTAATCGATACTTGCCGATATATCTTAATACTTAGTAGAAAACCTAAAGTACCTGTAGTTTAACGCATAAGTATCTTAGTAAGCGAATACGTCTTTAATAGTTTATTTAGAGAAGTTAGCGAAGAAAAGAGTAACGGGCTATTAATATTAAGTCCTAAACAAACCCAATAGAGTATACATGTAAAGGGCCGAATAAATATAAGGTAATAATATAGAAGTCTACCTACCTCTTCTAGAAGAAACCTAACGATAATAAATTCGTTATTAGTCGTACGCTAGGATTTAGCATACCTATAGATTAGAGCCATCTTACGTAAGTACACACATATACCACGAGAGGTTGAAGGTCCATTATAGTATTTAAGTACCGACAATTCAGTACCCCGTAGGGCTTGCCCTCCTTATAGATAGACTAGTAGCATTATTAACTCAGTCATTTCAAAGTATTAATCTAGGTACTAGCGAACCGCTTAGTGATTCCAGTTATCGTCGGTCATTAAGCCATTAATAGTATCCAAAGAAGCCCTACGAAATAGCTCTAGGTACGACTCCAATAGACCGTTCACCAATTTGGTTATAAAGGAATAGCTAGTAGTAGCGTAGGCGAGATTATTACGAATACTACTTAAATAGAATAGCGGACTCCAGCTATACATTAGTTAGCTACATAGAGCTAATATAGCTATAAGGGAATCGTAGCTAATCTGCCAGAACTATACCATAGACAGATATTCGTTGTCCCAGGAAACGGTCTACCCATCCTCGCTCTAGGTTATATAAAATAATAGGCCGTTAGAGTAGCTAATAACGCGTCTATAATCGCGTAAGCTAAGAAGCTCGTTTATTAGTACTAGTAATCCTAGGCACAGAGTCCTTCTGTGAACCTCGTTAAGGAGATCCGCCTACCTATATCGTAGCCTAACCCTCTACCCCAAGCGATTATAGGCGAATCGAGGAAGAGTAGCTTCAAGAATAATTATTCGGACGCAGTAGATTATAGCTAATAACTTTAACGTATAGTTCTTCGCGCGTTCAAAGGTAGATCCATCTTAACTAATTTCTAGAATACCGCTAACGTATATTAGAAGGGTAGAGGAAGGCTTCCTATCTTTATATTCCTTAGTTGATAGGAACTTTATAAAGCAGAAAAGTAGATCTTCTAGCGCGCTAGTTCACTCTACGCTTATTACATCTTCTTGAACTTTAGGATTACCTTCATTATTAGAAACAACTAGGATAAAGGCTATCTTATTAATTACACGTCGCTTTATATACTCTAAACGAGGAAGATCCTCCTCACCCCTCTTATTTAGATTGCTAGATCCCGGCTCAGTCCGAGTAGCTCCATCCGAACTATCTCTATCTAACTCTCCAACACTATCGTCTATAACTATCGATACAATCTTGTTAAAGTCATCTCCTAAGACCTATCTAAGGTCGCCTAGAGTAGTAGGCTCTAACTTAGTTCGGCGTAGATATAACCCTTACTCTTAGACCTTAGGCATAGCTACCTATGCTTTATTATACTACAACCACTTCAGTAACTAATCTTGTGCATCTATAAGAGATCTCCGCAGGAGATTTTATCTCGTAGACCTACCTAATCTCTAGAAGCGTACGCAAAAACAAACGGCCTTCTTAAAGAGCCTTCTATATCCTTTAGTAGTCGCTTTACGGCCGACTAGCTTAAAAGGCGCTTTATAGGTATAGTCTAGGTACGAGCTGCGGAGTAAATAGCGAATTAAAACATCAGTGTGGCGAATAGTATCTTCACATCAATCGAATACTCGATCTAGAGCAGTAACTATGTGACGGAGTTTAAACTTATCTTCCTTATAGCTGTATACAGCTACGCCGTCATAAACTCTAAGCTCTAGGTTCTTCTTAGTACTACGCGGGATCTAGGCGAGCTGCACAAGAAGTTTCTAATCTACGCTAGCAAAGGTCTTAGCCTACTAAGTGCGCCGCATCTAGTTCGTGTTGAGAGCTATATCAGAGCTACTGGTATTAATGTTTAATTCTTTTAAATGACCTCTAATGCGTCTAAGCTTATCACGATACAGCTATTCAAGGCGCTGCATACGTAGTATAGATTACTATAGTAGGCTGTTATCGAAAGAGCTACTAATCGGCACTAAGCGATCGTGTTCTACTACTATCTAGTATCTATACGCTCCGTTGCGGTCCTAGCTTTAGAGTATTAGTCTATCGATTACATATTCGCGACGCTATATTAATGTCTTCTACTTCATACAGTGGTCCTTTAAGAGATAGTAGCTTAAGACTTTAGTGCTCGTTGTTTTTAGTCCGTAATATTTGCACATAGCCCTAAGGTACTTAGAGAGATACGGGTAAGGGGTAGAATTATCTAGTCGCAGGCGAAGCTCCTTCGGTCCTAGGATAGTGTATAGTCCCAGACGTCAACTCGCCTCTTTTACTAAATACCTTAGAAGTTTGTACTTCTCTATAGCATAGCCTACTAAAGAATTAATTCTATTTAGAGAAAACTAGCATGTACGATAGATAATAGTAGGTTCTAGCTTATTAATATAGAGGTTAAGGTGCTTAAGGAGGTCTCTTAGAGATAGCGTAGGTAAGATCGATCGATTAGCTATTATAGCTCGGCGTAGAGGAAGACACGCAGCCTATACAATTTCTAGCCATAAGTAACCTAGGATAGTGTATCTACTATTAAGTTGTAGGGCTGTTTATTAGCGCGTAGGATCTCAACGCGTGGTAGTACGTAAGGGGGTGGCCCAAGCGGCGATGGATTTCCTAATAGGGTTTAGTTTTGGAATAGGGGGGCATTCTAAAACCGTATACCTGAGTATATGCATTCGGTTCTATAAGCATCGCCAATCAGGTACAACTAGCCGACCTACTTACAACCGGAGGGATTTCCTTAATAGTACCTACAGGAGATTATGTTTAGAGGTCCGGAGCCTAGTTTCCAACAAGCTCTACGTTTAATCAGCCTAAACTTCTGAATCCCGAAAGTTATACTTCCGCTTATTTTCAGCTACCGTAGATACTCTTTAAGCTGCAGACGATTAGCTAAACCCTAAAATCTCGCCTAAGCTTAGAATTACAAAAGGGCTAGATTATTGAAATCGTTTCTTCTCTTTGCGACGTTACTAAAAGCTCGAAAACATGCTAGAGTCTAAATAGACGACTCCCCTCTCCTAACCTAATAATATTGGCTACGACGGTCTTAGTAGCTATAGAGATATACTCGGTTCTCGCAGATGAGCTGTCCTCTACCTATAGCTTATAGTTGGATTACGAGAAGCCGCGTACGCATAATTTTCTTAAATTTCACGCGAACACTTTCGTAATGGACCTCTATCTAATAGAATTAAGGGAAGCACTAGATATAGCTAGATTAGCGGCATATAATATAAACACAACCTAGGCTAGAGATTATATGCACACGGCTGTAAAGGGGTTATTAAGAAAATGTTAGGCCTACTAGATAGATTAATACAAATTGTCCCAAGATATTCTTATACTAGAAGATCGCCTACGTGTTGAAATGACGCCTCGGTAAATTCCTAGTCATGTCTATTAGCTTTCGAATTCCCCTAGACGACACTACGATGTACCTAATAAGTGCATTCAGTAAAGTTGTTAAGCTTATAAAAGTAATACAGCCAACACGCTACTCCAATCTAAGATCGCATCTTTCATGCATCTAGATATCCTAATAAGAATTACGTACAGCGTAAAGCTAAGGTAGAATATCTCTCACACCCAGCCCAGATCGAACGCTATAGCACTAAAGTAGAAGATAAGGTAGATCTCATAAAGTCGCCGGTGCGGCGACTTAGTAAATAAAGGTAAGAAAACAGGGGTATTTCAGCTATAGACACATACGGTGACGACATTAAACCCATGATTTTACCTCTAATTCTAGTCTAACATTTACAGCTGCTTATCAGATCTCTGGAATAGGTAACGCCACCCACCTGCAGTACATTAACTCCGCTGTCGCCGCATCAATTCTTAATGCTTGTCTCTTTGACATCAACTATTCTTCCATAGCCCTCATCACTATCTCTTGCTTACCATCGAATTTAATATCGCACCGATTAGTACACACGTACTACCTTCAACTTACACTAAAATATACGGACTATAGTCAAACCAAGGCATCCCAAACATGCATCACACCACCCTCCTCACCCTCACCCTCGCCTTTCTCACCACCGCCTCAGCCTTTATTCTCCCTGCCAACCAAGCCGACGGCCTCTACTAAGTCCGACGATCCTCCTCCGGCGATAAGATCCACACGTCCCTCAACTCGCCCCCGGTTCGCCGCACCACCACCTCCTCTTCCTCAACGAATCACCTCACTAAGCGCGACTGGGGCTATACCTACTGTAGCTGCGGCTTCGATCTCTCTCCCAGCAACACCGACGCTGCAGTAGCCGACCTTAAAGTGCAGCTCGGCGACAACGGGCACTGGATCGATCCGGGTTTATTATACTACTCGATCCGCGGGGGCGTAGTAGCGTTTGTGTGCAACGAGGATGGCAACGCGCCGCTAAAGGCGTGGACGGATATCGTGACGCAGGCGGCGGGGTAGATTACTAGTGCGTGTGGTTTATATATTACGGGGAGTACAGGGGCGGATTTTAAGTTCTCCATTAGGTATATGAGGAATAGTAACGGGCTGGACTTTTGTGGGAAGGCGCTGGGGTCGCCGGCGGGGTCTTGTTGAGGGGTTCCGTGATTTCGTACAACATTTGCTAGCTAGATATTAGCCTTCGTTGTTGTTGATTTGCGCGTGGAAATTGGTGACTTTTTCGGAATAGTTGCAAACTTCAATTCCAAATAGCTCATTTCCCTTACTATTGGTATTTCTTATTTTAATATAGAAATAATTCAGAGCATAAGTAATATAAGGCTAGCTTTAAACTAAAAATTACGTTTGATATTATAGTAGAATTTCGCTATAAAGCGTAGGGTTGCGATTTTTAAGAGGATAAATCTTAAAAATAGGAGTAAATTATACTAGCTAGTAATATAAGCTCGGGCACCTAGATACTAGGGTATTAAAAAAATAAGATACTTTCTAATAACCTAAGTAGTTCCCTTACTTATAAAACTACTAACTACTACTACTTCTTTAAGAGTAAAATATAAATAGAGGATAATATTTAATATACTATTAGCTCTTTATATATTATAAGATAGAAAAAAAATTTAGTATTAGTAGAGATATAGCTTTATAGGGAAGAGGAGCTACTTTAGGTATTATAGGTAACCCTATAATAGTATTACTAGTATTATTATCTATAGACCTAAATAGCGAACTAAACTCCTAGGAGCTAGATATTAATATAGGCTAGTACGTTAAGGTAGATTATAACTTTAATATATAACTAATTAGTAATTCGTAAATCGCTAATTATAGATTAGGGCTAATTAGTAATTAGCTAATTACTAACTACTAATTAGTAAAGGAGCTTAAGTATATAGCGAACCTCTAGTACTACTCTTATAAAGATTATAGTTAAGATTAATAGGCTTCCTTAAGTATTACTTTAGACTATCGCAACCCTAGTAAAGTCCTTACCTACCTACTAAATACTAATAATACCTTCTACTATTCTTATACCTATCCTATAACTTTAGCCCTAGTATCTCTACTACCTATAGTTAGTAGTACCTACTATACTTTAACTACCTAAGTTTAGGAACTATAAATATAGTCCTAAGAGGACTAACTATAGGTAGAACTAGTTCTAGCCTAACTATAAAAAATAAAGATATTATTAAGATAAAAAAAAATAGAACTTATATATAAGATTATAGGATAAAATAAACCCTAGATTAAAGTACTATAAGTATAACTAGTATACTTCTAAGTAAAACCTATTAAGTTAGGTACTTTAGAAAAGTTTAATAGAATAAGATATAAGCTATAAGGGCTTATAGTAAATATAGCTAATAATATATATATTAATATAGATAGACTATAAATAGACGTAGATAAAGTATACTTTACTATTATTCTAAGAGGTAATAAATTAGAATATTAGAGCTTACTTTAGAAGCTTAATTAATATACTATATATAATATCTAAGTATAATATAAGATATTATATAATAAAGGAAGTTAAATAATAGTTTAGGTTAGAAGATATATATTAGGGGTATAGCTTATACGCTTAGTATAAGGCCTCTATATTATACCTATACTCTAGAAGCTCTCTAAGCTCTCTTTAGGCTCTCTAGACTAGTAGCTTAGTATTAGATATATAATAGAGTAATCTAGTAATAGAGTAATCTAGTAATAGAGCGATCTAATAATTATATACTAGTACTATACTAATAGCTAAGCGAGCTAATTAATAGAAATTAAGTATATCTAAATTCTATTAATCTATACTAAATATAGTAAACTATTATATTATAATCTAAATAGTATAGGACTAAACTATAATAACTAAGATAATAGATCTCTACTATCTATACTAGTAAACCTTAGTATACTAAGTAGAAATAAGTATATAGAGGAGTAGAAGAGCGATTAAAGAGAAGAAGGAATAGAGTAATTAATTAATTTAATTTATTACTATATATTAATTAATTATCTTTTTACTATATACTATAATTATATTATTATCTAGATTAAGGTAAACTATTAAAGGTACCTATAAATCTAATAATTAAGAGTCTTACTATCTTAACTAAATTAAGTTAATTAATTAATATAAAATAGCCTATATATTATAACGTAATCTAATAGTAATACTAAAGAGCGATATAGACTATACTATATAGATTACTTAGCTTTAATCTAGATACGTAGTATATAATATTTAGGATAAGATTAACCTAGATATAATTATTCTATTAATCTAGAAACTAGACGTAGTTAGAGCTCTATTAATTACTAACTATATACTAGCTATAAATATTTAGAATCTAACTAGATAATCTAAACTCTTAACTACTAGTCTTAAAGCTTTTAAAGAGGACCTTAAATACTATAAGATTCTAGCTAAGTAATACTATAGTAATTAATATAAGTATAAAAAGAAGTAGGCGAGTATCTAGTATATTATTATACTTATCTAATCCTTAGTCTTACTATATCTACTATATATATACTACCTACTAGACTAGTTACTATAATAGTAGCTAACTAACCTAAAATAAACTATTAGTATAGATAAGTATATTAAATAAGAATAAGCTTATAATAGGTATCTTAACTTACTTAAGCCTATAAGAAGTATATTAAACTAGGATATATAGCTAGCTAAGTATAACTATACTACTACTAAGGCTAAAATATACTAAGTAGTAAAGCTATTATAAATTAATATAATTACTTAAGACTTCCTAGTATCTATTAATAAAGTAGTACCTATATAGTTAATAACCTTTTAGGACTATAAACGATTTTTACCTAGTATAAACTAGAAGGAGATAATAAAACGCTACTAAGAGTATATAATAGTAAATTATCCTCTTAGATTAGGGAAATATAAGGCTACTTTTATAGTTAATAATACCTTATCTCTTACTACTAGTAGTACTACTACTTAAAGTAATATAAAAGACGCCTCTATTATAGATAGTATACTACTTAAAAACTAGGGTAAAACCTATAATTAATAGATATATAGAGAAAATATAGATATTAAATAATCTTATAATTAAGAAATAACTATAGTAGATAGAGTATATTATCCTACTTATAGTAGATTATATAATATATAGGACTACTACTATATCTACTTAGATAAGGTACTTAAGTAGTAGATTCTAAATAAGACTTAATAAGAGCTTATTAACTATAAGTATAAGTATAATACTATACTTTAAGAGCTAATTAGAGGATAGATAAAATCTTATATTAAGTAATTATAGACTCTAATACCTAATATCTAAGATAAGTAACTAGATAGCTAGAAAATCTCTAAAGTTACTCTTATTATAATAAATAACTATAATAAATACCTACTCTAAAACTCCTTTATCCTTAACTTAAGCTCAACCTACTATATTATAAATAATCTAGATCGCGTCTATAACTATTACCTACCTTAGTAAGATAACTATATATAGGCTAGTAATATAAAGATATAGGTAAAAGGATATAGGTCTATTAACCTAATATTAAAAAGTTAATCTAAGGTAAATAGACTAGCTCTATATAATATAGCTATATACCTAGATATCCTCTATAATATAGTCTTATTTTAACTACTCTAGTAGAGAGGAATATAGTAGAATACCTAAGTAGAACCTATAACTCTAAATAAGCTAGATAGGTAGATAATTAGAGATCTTACTAAGATCTATAGCTAGTAGATACTTAAGTTTTATCTAATATAAGAAGTATTATATTATACCTATAAGCCTCGATTAGCTAGAGTAACTATACTACTATAGTATAAGAGACTCGGCTATCTAGAACTAGTAGTAATTAAGTACCTTATCTAGTAAGCTTAAGGGGTACGCGTTAAAAGAGTAACTACTATTAAATATAACGCGTATAATAGAGCTAAAATAAGGAAGTAGATTAACTAAACGCTATAAGTAAATAATAAAGACTCTAAAGAGAGAATTGTAATTAATTTCTACTTATATAAATTATAAAATATTACTAAAGAGAAGAGCTAGATACTAGCTACTAACTAGTACTCTAGACTATAGTAGGACTTCTACTTTATAGATAACTAACTAGCGAAGTTAATTATTAAGATACTAATAAACCTTATTCTCTTCTTAAAGAACTATTATAATATATTAGTTAAAATAATTAAAGCTAATAATAAGAGTATAATAGTAAAGCTAGAAGTCTAGTAGTAGCTAAGCTTATAGGGTATTACTATTAAACTATTAGCTCTAGATATATAAGCTTAAAATAGAGGAGTAGAGTATACTAGAGGTATTAATAAGGAGAAATTACATATAATATAGCTTAATACTAACTTACTATAGGAACTCTAGCTAGAAGTTATATATACTAGAGTATACTTCTATAATTAAATACTAAGTTACTTAAATAACTAGAAAATACTATATAAGACCTTCTTTACTAGAGTAGCTTATAATTAAGAAATTATAGTATTATAGAGGAAGCTAAACTTAGCTTATCTAAAAGTATATAGGTATAAAGCCTTTACTATAACTAATAATACCTACTATAGTAAGTTAAGACTATAATAATTTAACCTAAAGGCTTAGATTAGATACCTAGTTAGATACTAATTATTAAATATCTACTAGATATAGGTACTATCTATAGCTAAGTAATAAGTACTTAAGATATTATCTTTAATAAGTATATAATCTTTAATAGTAAAATAGAGGACCTAATAGATAATCTTATATATTAAATACTAGAAGAGATTACTACTTATATAAGAACTATTAAGCTCTTAATACTAACTTATTAGCTAGAAATAAAGTCTTTCTATAAGGATAATATTAAACTAGATATATTAACTAAAAGTAATAAAGTAGACCTACCTAGCTACTATTAAGGAAGAAAGATTAGAGATTACTATCTAACTCTACTACTATTACTACTACTAGTAGTACTACTAGCTCGATTAATAGCTAGAGATTAGCTAAGTCTAATACTAGATAAGATATCTAAAACTAGTTTAAACTTAGAATAGTTAATACCTATAATAATACCTATAATAAATAAGGTTTATCTAAAACTATTCTATAGGTAGTAGCTTTTATAGTAGGTACTTAGGTAGAAAATATTAGAAAATATAGAGAAGAGCTAATAGATAAAGTAAAGATAAAAAGATTACTTATAATAGGCTTAAAGCTCTATATTAATTAACTTCTACCTCTACTAACCTACTAAATAAATATAGATAACTATCTAATAGGTAAACTATTTAAAGAAGCTAAATAAGCTTATATAACTAGCTATTAGTAGATAAGATAATAGACTAAAGTACTAGCTAAACTAATTAAATAATTAGGTTAGTAAATACTTAATTATATATAGGTTTATACCTATAAGTTAAATAAATACTACTAGTTTATTAAGTATAAAGCCTAACTAGTAGTATATAGAGACTAGTAAAGAAATATTATATTATAAGATACCTATACTATAATACTAGCTAGCTACTCCTTCTAGATACTTATAGTAATTATAGCTAAATATAACCTTAAACTAAAGTAGTATAATATAACTAATACCTTTATCTATACTATAATAGATAGAGAGATC
>JAJTIZ010000432.1:0-10685 GCA_021365335.1 Phaeosphaeriaceae sp. PMI808 | reverse complement strand
AAGTTATAGAGGAGCTTATAAGTAACTAGCTAATTAAGGAAATATAAGATAACTAAGAATTCTAGCTATTAGTTAATATTTAAAGGCTTATAAATAAGATAACTAAGAACTTACTACTCTACTAAAGGTAGTATATTATAGAAACTAGGTAGGAGGTACTACTCTTAATCTAATAATACCTAGAAGATAGTCTTCTTAAGTTCTAAGATAGCTTTAAAGAATTATTACTATTATAATCTTATTAGCTAACCCTACCTACTATATAAGAACTAGGGTAGTATTTAATAGTAGCTATTATAATAATAGTAAGACTAAAATTAAGGTAGAAGTAGAGGTAGAGGCTAAAGTAGGAAAATTAAAAAGATAAGAGCTAGAAAGTATAGTATAAAGATAAAGTTAGAAGAATCTAGAGAAAAAGAGAAGTAGGCTATAGTATAAAAAACTAAGATTTAAGTAAGCTTATAAGAGCCTAAAAAAACCCTTAAGCCTTACTTATATAATAAATATAAATAGACTAGAAGTTAATATACTACTTACTATTAAAAGCTTAAGTAAGAGATAACTAAGAGTTAAAATATATAACTAGCTAATAATAGCTCCTATAAAGGACTATAGAAAATACTAATAGTAAGGTAGTAAGTAAAAATAGGAGAAAACTAAAGAGTATAAGTAAGAGAAGAACCTAGGTAGAGAAGTACTATAAATATTTAAAGAATATCTATAAGAAGTTAATAAAAAGAGAAAAACTTATAGACTCTACTATTCTTATTATTAAAAGAGAAAGGGCTTTAAAAGGCTTATATAAATAAACCCTTAGATACTAAATTATAGTATACTTAAATATTAAGAAGGATCCCTTTCTAGTAATTTAGAAGTATAAGCCTATTCTATACCTATTTAGTTATACTAATATATCTCTAATTAAGGAATTATTACTATAAGAGTAGTAATTATATACTTTAGAATTAAAAAAGTAAAAAGGAAAAGAATAGATAATTAGAGGAGAGAGTAGATACTATATTATAGAGAGTATATATAAACTCTTAGACTCTAGATTAGAAGCTACTAAGTAAGCCCCTAATTAACTACTACTCTTAAAAATAAGACCTACTATCTATACTCTAACTAGTTACTACTAAAGTTACTTTAGCTTAAGAATTATCTTTATAATTCTTACTACTAAGAATTAGATAAGAATCTTAGGGTTAAGGAAAGAAGTACTAAGGATTTAGTAGGGTAGGAGGAAATAAAGTTAAAAGGTATATTAACTCTTACCTTAGTATTAGTACTAGTAGTAAGTTACTACTTAAGCTTTTAAAGTATTAAGAGGATTTTACTAAAGTTTAATAGGATTAAGCTCTTAAGAGGAGAAGAGGTATATAGTAGAGTACTATAATATTTAGCCTATATAAAAAAGAGAATAAATAGTTATAAGGAAGAACTAAGTACTAAAAGCTTATAAGTAAAAGAGTAGAGGAGCTAGATAGTTACTTAGGTAAGTAATTAACCCTAATACTAAAGACTAATAAATAACTATACTCTATAACTACTATCTAATAAGCTATTAGATAGTAGATCTCTAGTTTATAGAACTATATAGTATTATATAGATAAGTAAACTAGAGAGTATAATTAACTAATAAACTCTCTAGTTATAGGCTAATTAGCTCTTAGAGCTTAGAATAGTATTAAATATATTAAGGCGTATTTATATAGTATAGGAAGAAATAATACTATAAACTAGGAGTTCCTAATCTAAGTCTTATAACTATAGGCTAATAGGCTCTTAGGCCTTAGAAGAGTATCGAGTATATAATACTATAATAATATTACTATAGATAAGTTTCTAGTACTTAATTAATCTATTCTATTTAGTTATCTATCTTAGAGTAGTAGGCTATAGATAATTTCTACTTAATATAAAGGCGTTTATAGATATATTACTAGAATTTACTAGTAAAGGTAGTTCTATAATCTAAGACTATACTTATTAGTACTCTATATAGCTTAAATATAGTTATAAAATTTAAGTTAGCTTCTTTTAGTATTAAGCCTTTAGAGAGAAAGAAGTACTAGTACTTAGTTAAGTAGTAATAAATAACTAATAGATACCTATACGTACGTCTATTAACTTTTAAGGAGAGTAGGTTTTAAATATAGTCTACTAATATATCTATCTATAGTATATATAGAATTAGTATATAGTAAAGGTAATTATATTTCCTATCTCTAGGGCTCTTAGTATAATAGTAAGTAGTATAAGTATTATAAAAGGCTTTAATAGACTAAGATATCTTTAGCTAGTAGTAATACTTATATATAAGATATAGTATAGTATAGAGGCCTTTATATCCTACTAACTAATAATTATAGTATAGGTTAAAGATTTATTAGTAAAGTAGGTATCTAGAGGGATATATAGCTAGTCTTATTAATCTAAAGGTATCTATCTTAGTTAGATCTAGTAGAGCTAATATTAGACTATATAAAAAAATAGCTAGCTTTATAAAATTTCTTAGAAAGTTTAGTATCTCTACTATTAATAGTAGTAAAGGCTACTTTAGTAATTAGATAGTTATATAGGCTATATTTAGGAGCTCTTTAGTAGGTTATAGATCTAAAGTATATATAGGGAGACTAGGGTCTACTATACTATTATCTAAGATAGGAAGTTTATTTAATAAGTCTACTAGCTATTACTTTATTTTTAATATAGAGTAAAGGTAGACTTTAACTAGTTCTATTTATTCTAGTATAAATTAGTCTAGATTACTAGAATCTCTAAGAGTTAAGACTTAAATTACTATATTTAGTACTAGCTTTATACTAGAGTAAGTACTCTTAGTATAAGAATAATTTAGTAGGTCCTATAAGTCTTAGGTCTTCTTTATTAGTAGGTATATCTTAGGGCCTCTAACTTAAGGTATTAGTAATAATATTTATTTCTCCTAGTATATACTTAATTTAAAAGTTAAATTAGGAGAGAAAAAGTAACTAGTAGGCCTACCTATAGTTAAGCTTTTTTATTATTATAAAGGTTTCTAAATTATAGTAGTCTATAATAATATTAACTATATATAGGTTACTATAAGCTTAGGTTCCTATTCTTTAAAAGCCTATATAATAGCTATAAGTTCTAGATTATAAATATTATAATTATATTCTACTAGAGTATACTTTTTTAAGAAGAAGCCTATTAGTTATTAGATACCTTCTATATTTAATTATTTAAGTACCTACTAAGGCCTATCTAGAAGTATCTATATAGATATAAATTAGCTTATCTAGATTAAAATAGAGGAGTACTACTCCTATTATAAATATAGCTTTAAGATTATAAAAAGTATTAATATATTCCTATACTATAGTAATAGGCTTATACTAGGTTTTCTAAAGAGTAGCCTATTCTTTTTTAATAGCTAGTAATTACTTAGATTTAATTAGTTTAGTAAGTAGGAGGGCTATACTTAAGTAATCCTTAATAAAGCGCTAGAGAAATCTAGTATAGCCTAAAAATATAAGACTTCTTAGTAGTCTTTAGTATTTCCTACTCCTAAATAGCTTAAACTTTAGTAAGTCTATAGCTATTCCTTTATCTATAATAACTATACTAGAAAGTAAATAGAAGTCTAATAAAAGCTTAACTTCTTAGATTAATATAGAATCCTTATTCTTTAAGGTAGTAAGAACTACTTAAATATATTTTTTATATTCTTTACTAAATTTAAGTATACTAAAATATTATTAAGGTAAGTAGTAGTAAATATATCTAAATATTCTAGAAGGCTAAATTTATTATATACTAAAATATAGCTAGTATATTAGTAAGCTAAAGGGTATAACTTTATATATATAGGTACTATAGTATATAATAAATACTATAACTATTCTAAATTTAGGGCTATATATAGTTAATAGAAGGTATAAATAATATTAAATTTAGAGAATATCTTAGCTTTATTTAAGTAGGATATTATTTTATAGAAGAAAGGTATAGAGTAGTAGTCCTTAATTATAGCTTTATTAAGTTCGCGATAATTAATATATACCTAGAGTCTACTATCTAGTTTAGCTATAATAAGTAGATTATTCTAAGCTAAGGAGCTTACTTTACTAATAAACTTATATCTCTCTATATCTTAAAGGTATTTATTAATTACTTTATCCTATTTTCTAAAAATAGTATAGCTTTATATTAGAGATCTTAGCTCCTAGCTTAAGAGTAATCTCTAGATTATATAGTCTATAGTCTAGGAGGTACTCTATAGTAGCTTTATTAAAGTAAGGTAGTAAGTCTATATATATTTATATAGTTCTAGCTTAGTATATTACTAAGTTCTAGCCCTTTAGATAGTTTATAGAATTATATATAGTCCTTATTAGAAGCTACCTTATAGTTAACTACTTTAGGTTTATACTTATTAAAGACTAAGACTTATATAACTAAGCCTAGTTACTTTATATAAGCTTAAAGCGTATAGAAACTAATAGTAGTAATATTAACTAAGGAATTAGTATTAGTTTATCCTTAGGTAGCCTTTTATAGTCCTATCCTATATCTACTAAGATACCTATTAGGAGTTCTTATAGAGGTAGACTTTAGTTAAGTACTAGCTCTTCTTAAGTTATATTAGATTTATATCTAGGCGCCTATTATATACTACTAAGGGTATAATTAGTTATCTAATAATACTCCTAGTAATATTTATCTAGGAAGGAAAGTATTCCTTTTTAATAGTTAGGAATATAGTATAGACTCTTTACTATAAGTAGCTAAAATAAGATTAAACTAACCTACTACTTTTACTAAGTAGGCTAATATATATTCTATATATATACCTATCTATAGTAGAATTCTACTCTATAATTATAGTTTCTATTAGAGAGTATTATACTCTTATAACTATAGGTATTATAAGCTAGATTAGTATAGTTTTCTAAATTTATAAATAAACTATATATAAAAAAGTTAGTATTAGCTCTATTATCTACTAAGGTTTAGGTAATATATAGGTATTAATTTCTTACTATAAAGCTATTAAATATAACTAACTTAGTAAGTATTATTAGGCTAAGCTATTATACTTAGACTAGATAGTTTATATTCTATAAGCTAGTATCTAGGTTATAGCTATACTACTACTAAACTTTAGTAGTAAATTATACCTTTCTATAATTAGGGCCTTAGTAGTAACTCTATACCTAAGGTAGATCTTCTTCTAAATTAGAGTAGGTATTAAACTAATCTCTAAATTATACTTATAGATATTATCTACTACTTCCTAATTAGAGCCTATTTCTAAGAGTCTTAGACTACTATATAGTAGTTTATAGTAAATTATCTATTAGTAGCTTTACTATATTTCTTAGTAGTTAAGAAGGTAGTACTTCTAGTAGTTATCTTTCTATAACTAGGCTTTCTATATAATAGTAGGTTAGAGACTAATCTTTAGACTTATTAGGTTTTACTTTAGATATAATTAATTAGAGGGGAATTTACTCTTAAAGGTACTACTTAGTTATAAAGATACTACTTATTACTACTAGGTAGAGTAGTAGAAGTATAAGTAGTATTACTAAACCCTAGAGTTCTATATCCTAAGTAGTAGTTCTTAGATAGTACTCTATATTAATTTAACTAGAGGTAGTATCTAAGTTAGTATTATTAACCTATTCTAAATAAGGCTAATTATCTAGTAGAATTAAGAAGTTATTTAGTAAATACTAAGAGTAGTATCTACTATAGACTAAAGCTAGTTAGAAAGCTTTTCTTAAAGATATAAGTTATATACTTAAGCTTCCTAACCTAGTTTCTATATAAGCTTATTAAATTTAAATAGGAAGGAAGTCTATATAATTTAAGCTATTAGGTATTCTAGGTTTTATAAGCTAAAGTATACTATAGTAAGAGTATAAAAGTATAATTTAGTATTACCTATATAATCCTAGTTTCTAAAATAGTTATATAGGGTATAAAAGTATATAAATTCTTTATTATAGAGATAGGTAACCTTATTAGGTATAGTTAAATAGTTATAAGTAATACTAAAGTAAGTATATATAATTATATTAGCTTAGACTTAGAAACCCTTATACTTTTTTCTATTAGCTCTAAAGTAATTAGTTATACTCTAGATAAAAGATTAGATATCTCTATACTTACTAGATCCTAAAAATTATAAAGTCTAACTACTTAGTCTTCTTTATTTTTATATTAAAAAAGATTAGAGTATACCTCTTATATATTACTTATAAATATAGTAAGGTTAATTTCTTTACTATTAAAAATATAATACCTAAGAGTAGTTAAAAGCCTTAAATTTATTTAAGTTTAAGTAGTTTAGGCCTTAGAGAAGTATAGTATAATTATATTATTCTATTTCTTTAGCTAAGAGTATAATAAATTAAACTTTATTAGATAGTATAGCTAGTAGGCCTATTAGCTTAGCTATTAGTATCTTTATATCTTCTATAATAATTAATCTAGCTTAGAGTATATAGAATTTATTTATTATATCTATTAATAACTTATAAAGGTCTATAGCCTAAGTACTAATATTATATATTATTAAACTAATTTATTATAAGCTAAGTTATTTATATATATCTACTCTAAGAAGGTTTTATTATTAGCTAAGAGAGCTTTATTTTCCTTATTTACCTATTATAAAAGTTCTATAGCCTATTAAATCTTATCCTTTAAAGCTTATAGTTCTTAGTTTACCTTAGTTAACTTAAGTTAGATACCTTAGCTTTAACTATAAATAGTATCTACTAAGTATATAAGATATAAAATAAGTCTAGCTAGTTAGAAATAGCTAAAGTCCTTATAGTTACTTAGTTAATTATCTATAATAGCTAATATATTATAGAGTAGTAAGATCTTAAACTTAAAGTTTAAACTTACTAGGAATAGGAATATCTAATAGAGGCGTCTTTAATTATTAAAGATAGTACTCTAAGGCTAGTCCTAGTCTATCTTATTAAGGCTTAAATTACTTATAATTAGGCCCTAACTAAGATAAGTAATACTACCTTTTTCTAAATTAGAATAAAGGTCTAATAAAGCTTTATTAATATCTTTACTTAAGAGAGAAGTAGACTTAGTTAAACTTTATTAGCTAAATTATATCTCTAGAATTCTAAATTCTAGATATAGTAATAAGTAACTAAAATATATTAAATTAGATTTAATAAGTAAGGTATTTAGAAAAGTACTTAGAGTAGTAGGTAACTTTATAGCTAGTATATTAAAAGTTCTAGGAAAGCTAACCTACTATAGAAATACTATATTATAGAGAAGGAACTTTTTTAGAGTAGAACTACTAATAGATTTAGAGCTCTTAGAATCTATAGTTATTTAGTCTTAAGATTTCTTAACTAAAGAAGTTAACTTTAAGTAGGTATTATAAGTTCTTCTAGTATTTAAAGTATAGCTATAGCCTTTCTTATTTAGAATAGAGGGTACTATTTAGTATAGGTTTTATTATATAAGTACTAAATAGTATATATATAAAGAAGATAGAATCTAAGTAGAGTTGAATTTTTTAGAAGTTAAGCTAATAGAATAGTAGGAAGAAATAGAAATTCCTAATTTATAGTATTATTTACTAGTAGGAAAATACTAAGGTACGCGTAGTAGGTAAAAGTTTTCTATTATTTACTTATATTATTTTCTAGTAGGAAAACTACTAAAGCGCGTATAGTAAGTAAAAGTTAGATTAAGTAGTATCTACTACTTAGACTAATACCTAGTAAAGTAAATTAGATACTAATAATTTATATAGTACTAAGTTAAGATAAAGAGGAGTACTATTACTTAGGATATATCCTAGTAAAGCGAATTAATACTATAATTTATATAGATAAGTAAGGAAAACTATTCCTACTACCTATTTAATATACTATATATATTCTTTAGTAGCTTAACTTATTTAGTAAAGTACTTACTCTAGAAATTATACTAAAAAAAAGGTAGTACTACTACCTAAGAGTTCTCTTAGTAAAGTAAATTAATATTATAATCTATAGAGGGGTGCAACGAAAAAGAAGTAATTAATTTTTTAATCTTTTTTAAAGTACTATATCCTAAGAACTATATAAGCTAGAAATAAAATAAAATATTAGTTTTATAGAGAAAAAGGTAAATTTTCATTTTCTAATAAAAGAATAGTAATATTATATAATCTCTATTATTATATTTAGAGTTAAAGTAGGGGTATTTTTTTCCTTTAGTTTTAAAGTAGTACAACTTTTTAATTAGCGTTTAAAAAAGTCTATTTTTTTACTAAGCCTAATTTAGTTAGTAAAGATTATATAATTAAATTTATAGTATAGATTATTTATATAAGTAATTTTTTAGGATTAGAGGAAAAAATTAAAAAAATAGATTAATAGTTCGCTTACGTAATCAATTACTAAAATACTAGTCTAGGGCTTATAAATTAATATCTTTTTGAATTTTTACTTTTACTTATCTAAATCCTTTAAAATGGTACTAAATCTCTCGAAACTCGAATCTAACGTCTAGCTTCTATTAGAAGCTAATACCGCCCCTAATAAGATAGCTACTATCTTAAAAAAGATATTAAAGTAATATATAATACTATTGATAAAATTAAGCAGAAAAAAGCTATAAAAGGAGAAGATATAAAAAGTTATAATAAAAGAGCTACTAAGGTTTCTAAAAGAGAAAAAAGAATTATTATAAGAGATATAATTCGAAGCCCTAAGAAGATAAATAAGAGATTAATACTAGAAAATAATCTTAGTATTAGTATAAGAAAGTTACAATACTTTTTAAAAGAGGAGGGAGTTACTACTAATATAGCTACTAAAAAGGCGATAATTTCGGCTAAATCAGCTAAATTAAGACTTAAGTACGCTAAAGAGCAATTAAAGTTAGTAGAAAAAAGGGATTTAATCTAAATAAGATTATATTTTCAGATAAAAGCTCTATACAAAGAGGGCACGGAGCTAGACAAGAGTATTATAGAAAAGTTGGAAAAATAAAGGCCGGACGCCAATTAGTCTCTACAACTAATAAAAGTAAGTTTAAAATAATTCCTAGTAGGCTATTTTATTCTATTTTTTATAACAAATTTTTCTATTTATTTAGTTTTTTATAACTATAATACTAACTAAGTTATAGCTAGAGATATAACTATCTTAGTTTAGGGATCTATTTAGATAGGAGGACGATCTCAATTAATCTTTATAAGGGACCCTATAAAGACTTCAACTTTCGATAATAGAAGATATTTAAGAGAGGTACTAAATCCGGTAGTTAAAAAGTATATAAAACGCGGTTAGTATTACTATCTCTTTTTACTCCTTTATCTATCTATATATATAACTATATATATATATATATATATTAGTTATATTTCTAGTTTATATATTAATTATCTATTTAGGATGGAGATTTCAACAAGATAACTATAAAATCCATAAAACTAACGCTGTTAAGAGTTGGTTTAAAAGAAATAGAGTTAAGCTCTATCCTTACCCCGCCTATAGCCCGGATTTAAATCCAATTGAAAATATATAGAGTTTACTTAAAGATAGGCTAAATAAACGCCCTAGAAAGAGTTTAGGTATAGGGATTAATTTGAAGAGTATAGAAGCTTTTAAGCTTGCTATAATAGAAGAGTAGAACGCTATAAGCCAGCAGGCTATAGATAATTGTATACTATCCTTACCTAGAAGGTAGGAGGCCGTTAAAATAGCTAAGGGCTATTAGACTAAGTATTAGTCTTCTCTAATATATATTTATTAACTAAACTCTAAAAAAACCGAGTTTCTTTATAAATATTTATATAGTAATACAATATATCTATAAACCTAATATATAATAGATTTTATATAGATAACTAATATATATAAAATATAGGAAAAAAGATACTTAAAATAAAAAGTTGTAAGCCTTTAAATACGGCTTAAAAAGATACCCCGATTTCAGTGAGCTACTATAGCTAAGATACGCTTACTAAGCTATAGATTTTTATATAACCTAAAAGGTCGAGTTTTTCTCTTTCAAAATATCTATTTTTTATAGTTATAACTCTTATATTAAATAAGTTATAATACTTTTAAAAAGGTTAAAAAATTAATTACTTCTTTTTCGTTGCACCCCTCTGTATATAGATAGGTAAGGTATATCTTCTCTACTACCTATATAATCTAACTAGGTTATATTCTTTAGTAGCTTAATTTCTTTAATTAAGTACCTACTCTAGAAATTATACTATCTTTACCTAGAACTACCTAATAGTAAATATAAGAGGCTATCTCTATAGTATATAGAGAAATAGAATCTAATTCCTAGCCTACTTAGCTTATAATTAAAAGGCTAGTACTTATTTAAGAGGTAGTAAATATAAAGTAATCTAGTAATATCCTAGTATAGGTAAGAGGCTACTTATAGTAACCTAAGTAGTAAAGAAGTCTAAAAGAGTAAAAATTTACTATAATCTACTATTATATAAGGTAGACTTTATATAAGAATACTTTAAGAGGTATAATAACTTATTAATTAAAAAGAATATAAAAGTAGATAGAAAGTTAACTAAAAGAAGAAGTTTAGCTCTTCTATATACGCGTTCTTTAGTACCTTATACTAGGCCCCTTTAGGACTAGCCTCTATACTAGGCCGAAAGGAGAAGGAAGAGTAAAAGAAAGAAAGT
>JAJTIZ010000431.1:0-10710 GCA_021365335.1 Phaeosphaeriaceae sp. PMI808 | reverse complement strand
TCTCACAAAGATAGAGTGTCCTTGCGATGGCTGCGGACGCAAACAGTTCCGTTGGGATTCTGTACAATATATGTGTCTTGTGTGCCCGAATTTGGATCTTTGCGAGGCATGCTATGAGAAGGAAAAAGAGTCCCATCATCGAGCTCCCCAGGCAACAAATCCAGATGAGAACGGTGTTTGGGAGGACGAGCTGTGCATCCATTCTGCGACAGCACACACGTGTATATCAAAGGACCCATGAAGCACTGGAAAGGGCGTACGTGGAGGCATGATCAGGATCGGCGGTAGTGAAGTAGTGCAGTGAAAGACTGGCTAGAAGGGATTTGAAAAGTGCGGTGGAAACAGGCTTGGGAGATCTTCTGGCGCTCGCAGAGTGGGGCTGCGGAACATTGGACTTGATGATGGTGCATTTTAGGCTTATCGCCTTCACTGCTCCCAAATCCTTAGCACTCGAGAAAACATCGGAGTTTGCTCCTTCCGCAGATCAGAACCCAAGATTCTTGAAGGTTTCTCTCTAAGCATTCTTGAGCCGCCATACTAGTTGCGGTTGACGAAAATACTAGGTATTATACGTCCAGATCTCAGAGCTTTTAACGATAAGCGATACTCGATAAGGCCTTTGTCGTTATTGTATTGTATGAGGAAATTATATCGCTTATCGCTTACTTATTGCGATAAGCAAACAATATAGCTCTTGGCATGGTGTAGCGTCACGTGCCGCCCACATATGCTATTATCTACTACTCTTGCTGTCGCTACTAGGCGTCTTCCTACTAAGGCCTAATTCCGCTAATATATTCCTCTAAGCCAACTCTTTAAATACTCTAACTTCTTAATTATAGAGGGGTGTAAAAAATAAATAGTAAGTTTTTTTTAGAGCCTTTTTTTAAAGTACTATATCTTACTCAATATAAGAACTATAACTATAAAAATTAGCTAATTTTAAAGAGAGAAACTAGTTCTTTTAGGATAAAATACGTCCTAAAGCTTAGGAAACTATAAGGGTTATTAGTAGGAGTTAAGATAGGTTCGAATATAAGGCGTGTATTAATATAAGACGAATCCTTAAAGAGCTATTAGCTCCTTAGGGGAGGATATATATATCTATATAGGGGTACGTAATCTACCTATAATAGGCCTAAGGTACCCCTAGTAGGTTACTAAAGAGTATCCCTTAGAGATATACCTATAACTATAGGATATAGGCACGTAATCTACCTAAGGTATCCCTAGTAATTTACTAAAGAGTATCCTTTAGGGAAATACCTATAATAGAAATATATCTTAGCTATAGTATTTTACTAAAATTAGGGTATCTTTTTAAGCTATATTTAAAGATTTACAACTTTTTATTTTAAGTATCTTTTTTCCTATATTTTATATATATTAATTATCTATATAGAACCTATTATATACTTGCGTTATAGATATATTATATTACTATATTAATATTTATAAAGAAACTTAGTTTTTTTTAGAGTTTAGTTAATAAATATATATTATATAGGACTAATACTAAGTCTAATAGCCTATAACTATTTTAATAGCCTTCTACTATCTAAGTAAGGATAGTATATAATTATCTATAGCCTACTAGCTTATAGCGTACTACTCTTCTATTTTAGTAAACTTAAAAGCTTCTATACTCTTTAAATTAATCTCTATATCTAAACTCTTTCTAGGGCGTTTATTTAGCCTATCTTTAAGTAGATTCTATATATTTTTAATAGGATTTAAATCTAGACTAAATATAGAGTAAGAGTAAAGCTTAACTTTATTCCTTTTAAACTAATTCTTAATAGCTTTAGTTTTATCGATATTATAGTTATCTTACTAAATCTCTAGTCTAAGTAGATATTAGTATATACTTTAGAAATATAACTAATATATATATATATATATATATATAATATTATATATATTAAAGAAAAAGGAGTAAAAAAGAGGTAGTATTACTTACTATATTTTATATACTTTTTAACTACTAGATTTAGTACCTCTTATATATATCTTTTATTATTAAAAGGTAAAGTATTTATAGAGTCTCTTATAACTATTAATTTAGATTATCCTCCTATTTAAATAGATCTCTAAACTAAGATAGTTATATCTTTAGTTATAACTTAGTTAGTATTAAAGTAATAAAAAAAACTAATTAAATAGAAAAAAAGATAATAGAAAATAGAAAAAAATTGTATACTAGGATCTTTTTTAAACTTACTTTTATAAGTTATAAAAACTAATTACTTTCTAGCCTTAATAGAGCCTATTTTTCTATAGTATTCTTATCTAGTTATATACTCTCTTTATATTAAGCTTTTATCTAAAAATATAATCTTTTTTAGATTAAATTCTTTCTATTCAACTATCTTTAATTACTATTTAGTATACTTAAGTCTTTAATTTAGCTAATTTAACTAAAATTTTAAGACTTTTTAGTACTTATATTAGTAGTAAACTCTCTCTCCTTCTAAAAAGTATTATAACTTTCTTATACTAGTACCTAGATTATTTTTTAGTATTAATCTCTTATTTATCTTCCTTAGGGCTTTATATTATATCTCTTATAATACCTCTTTTTTCTTTTTAAAATTACTAGTAGATCTTTCTTTATATCTTATTATATCTTCTACTTTTAATACCCTTTTCTTCTTACTTCTATTAATAGAATTATAAATTATTTTAATATCTTTTTTTAAGATAGTAGCTATCTTATTAGGGGAGTTATTAGCTTCTAAAAGAAGCTAGACGTTAGATTCTAATTTTAAGAGATTTAGTACTAATTTAAAGAATTTAGTAAAAAATTTAAAAAATCTTAATTTATTAGCTATAGGCTAGTATTTTAGTAATCTATTATATAGGCTAACTATTAATATATTTTTTTTATTTTTTTCCTCTAATTCTAAAAAATTACTTAGATAAGTAACCTATACTATAAATTTATTTATATAATCTTTACTAACTAAACTAGGATTTATTAAAAAATTAGACTTTTTTAAATGTAAATTAAAAAGTTCTACTACTTTATAAAATAAGTTAAAAAATACCTCTACTTTAACTCTAAATATAATAATATAGTTTATATAATATTATTACTTTTTTATTAGAAAATTTATATTTACCTTTTTCTCTATAAAATAAACTTTTTTTTTTATTTCTAGCTTTATTAATATAGTAAAGGTGTAGTTGAATTAGAAAACTATAGTTTTAGTATATAGGTAATTATAATTAATGCTAGCTAGGTTGTACGCGTACGATATTTATCCTATATACGCGCGCGTAGGAGCTACTAAGGCTATAGCTAGGCCTAATTAGGTATTAGGCCTAGTTATACCTTTAGTAAACTAATCGTATATTAGTTTAACTCCTAATACTAACTATCTTTTCTTTATTAGTAGGATAACTATCGTATAAGTTGCGAATAGTTAATTATAATATTAAAAGTAAAATCCTATTTTATACTTAGTTTCCTATTTAGGCTAGTACTATATCTATCTATCTCTCTTATATTACTTATTCCTCTACCTCTATATTATTATTAGGTATAATCTTATTATCGCGGTTAGTTGTACTTATAGTAATAAGGTTCTTATTTTAGTTAACCTATCCTTATACGTAGAGCTTAAGCTTATTACTATTAATAATAGTCTCTATTATAGTATTAGAGCTAGACTTTATTATTAAGTCTACTATATTATTACGCCTATTAATCTATTAGATATCTATAAGGTCTCCTCGCTTATATACTTAATAGAGGGCTTATCCGTACGTAGTAGCTCTAGCTATTACGTGCTATAGAGTACGTATAGTAAGAGCTTCTAGGAAAGGGGTAACTAGATATATAGGCCTATAGCCTATACGTATAGTTCCCCTATATAGATCGTAGATTAATCGTACGTAGAAGAATAACTTAAATATATATATATCTAAGAGTTTATACTTAACCCTATATAATATTATACTAAGCTTACTATATACTTTCGCGCTATAGAGGAAGCCTACGAATACTAATTAGTAGGTAATTAACTTTATCTATAATTAGCTAAGTAAAGATAGAGTTAAACCTTCTAGTAGAAGTTAGTCTCTATTTTATACGTATCCTAAATAGAAATAACTAGGGATAAGAAGATTGATTACTAAACTATATAGACTAAAAATACTTATAGTTACGCACCTAGTAATAGGGTATATAAGTCGTCTAAGACCCTATATAGAATAATAGAAGATAGTATATAACTTATATAAATAAATAATAATATACTATACGATTAAACTAGATAGTAAAACTATCTAAATACTATCTAAATAAGATACCTAGTCTAGACCTATAAGCTCGTATAGGGCTACTAAGATATAATAGAAGATAAAGAATAATAGGAAGATATAGTAAGAGGTATAAGTATCTTAATACTAACCCTCTAGAAAGAGGTAAAATTAGAGTATTAGATAGCCTTAATTAATATATCTAACCTAATACTAGAGTAACTAGCCTTGTACGCTAGATACGCGCTATATAAACTATAGCTTATAAACCTTATAAGTAAGGAGTTCCTCTAAGTATTTATTAAAGACTTTAATAAATAGATAGAGGACTACTAGGAATAATCAACCGCGCGTTCTATAGAGAACTACTAGTAATACTAGCTAGTAAAGGGATAAACTATACCTTAAAGTTAAGGACCTCTAGAGTAAGAAGCTATATAGTATAACCTAGGAGAGGTATATATTAGGAAATCCAATTCCTATATAGATAAACCTAACTATAAGGATAGAAACCCTATATAAGATATTAAAGGTAAGAAACCTTAGGTAGTATATATAGAGCTAGTAGAATTAAACTAATAAGCGCCTATACTATTAAGATAACTATCCCTAATACTAGCGCTATTACTATACTTACCTATCCCCTATATAACTAAGTAAACGTACTATTATATTACTAGTAGGATTAGTAACCTACCTAGAACCTACCTACTAAGGTATACTAGTAAACTATAATACCCTATAATCTATATAAATTACCCTAACCTAAACCTACGCTAATAATAAGCTACTACCTAAGAAACTTATCTAATTCTAGAAGGTATAGAAGAAGGATAATAACTATATAGGAAAACTATATAATATCCTTATAGATAAAACTAGGATCTTTATTAAACTATACTAGAGATTAGATATTAATAAAGTATAATATCTAAATATCTTTCTAGATATCCTAGAAGGCTATCGAATATATATTATATATATAATATAGGCCCTAGCTATAACTAGAAATACCTATAAAAAAACTTAATAACTACTTTAATACTAATATTAACTATAACTAGTACTAGACTAACTAGATAATAATATCGTTTGCATAATATAAATATAAGAACCTAATCTAAACCTATATAAAGTCCTAGAAATTATAATTAATAAGCTAACCCTTATATAGAGGGCGCTTAGATAGGATTTTTAGGGGAAGTCCCCCTATATACTATAGTAGTATAAGCTTACTAAGGCTAACTAGAACTAGAGTAAGCTATATTCTTAATTAAGCTAATATGCGAAGTACTATTTAGTAATCTATAATCTATACTTTAGATTATAATAGATAGATAGGTAACCTAATACTTATAAGAGCTAAAGGAATTATACTATATAGACTAATAGTATACCTTAATACTATATAGGATACCTAGGTAGTAGTAGTAGAGGGAATAAACCTCTTCCTTTATAAAGAGAATAGGAGTATCTTCTATATAAGGAAAATAATAATATAATAGACTTCTAGGTAAACCCTAAAATATTACTTTATTTACTATAAGGAGGGATATTAGTTATTAAATTATCTATATATAGATTAATTAAGAGCTAGACGCTAATATATTAGCTTATACGAAGAATTCTATAGTAATACCCCTTTATAAGAAGATATAATAGCTTATATTATAAGCTTTAAAGGAATATCTAATAGTAAAGTAGATAATAAGACTATATAGGAGGATAAGTAGGAATTAGATTATAACTAAGATAATAGTAACTAAGCTATCTACTACCTAACTTCTACTATATATCTTTATCTATAACTAGTAAAGATATATATAGTATAGATATATAATATTAAGTAGACTAGTTTATACTAGATAGAAGATACTATATAATATACTAAGGCGAACTATAGGATACTAGTATAGTAATAGTCTTAATAGTTAGTAAAATATAGCTAGAGGTATATATACGTAAGAACCCTCGTACGAAGATAGACTAGACCCTAGGAATAAGTAATATTAGCTTTAGAGGATAGAATCTAAAGAGATTACTAGGAACTATATATAATTACTAACCTAGTAGGAATAGTTATATACTATATACTAGATACTCTATACTATTCCTACTATACCTAGTAGATACTAATCGCCTAGGCGCGTACTTTAATAATATATTAAATATTATAATATTAAAAGAATAGGTATCCCTATTTACGTATAATAGGGACTATTACTATCCTTATATATAATAATATTTAATATATTATTAAAGTACGCGCCTAGGCGATTAGTATCTACTAGGTATAGTAGGAATAGTATAGAGTATCTAGTATATAGTATATAACTATTCCTACTAGGTTAGTAATATAATAGTTCCTAGTAATCTCTTTAGATTCTATCCTCTAAAGCTAATATTACTTATTCCTAGGGTCTAGTCTATCTTCGTACGAGGGTTCTTACGTATATATACTCTAGCTATATTTTACTAACTATTAAGACTATTACTATACTAGTATCCTATAGTTCGCCTTAGTATATTGTATAGTATCTTCTATCTAGTATAAACTAGTCTACTTAATATTATATATCTATACTATATATATCTTTACTAGTTATACGATAAAGATATATAGTAGAAGTTAGGTAGTAGATAGCTTAGTTACTATTATCTTAGTTATAATCTAATTCCTACTTATCCTCCTATATAGTCTTATTATCTACTTTACTATTAGATATTCCTTTAAAGCTTATAATATAAGCTATTATATCTTCTTATAAAGGGGTATTACTATAGAATTCTTCGTATAAGCTAATATATTAGCGTCTAGCTCTTAATTAATCTATATATAGATAATTTAATAACTAATATCCCTCCTTATAGTAAATAAAGTAATATTTTAGGGTTTACCTAGAAGTCTATTATATTATTATTTCCTTATATAGAAGATACTCCTATTCTCTTTATAAAGGAAGAGGGTTTATTCCCTCTACTACTACTACCTAGGTATCCTATACGTAGTATTAAGGTATACTATTAGTCTATATAGTATAATTCCTTTAGCTCTTATAAGTATTAGGTTTACCTATCTATCTATTATAATCTAAAGTATAGATTATAGATTACTAAATAGTACTTTATATATTAGCTTAATTAAGAATATAGCTTACTCTAGTTCTAGTTAGCCTTAGTAAGCTTACTACTATAGTATATAGGGGGACTTCCCCTAAAAATCCTATCTAAGCGCCTCTATATAAGGGTTAGCTTATTAATTATAATTTCTAGGACTTTATATAGGTTTAGTATTAGGTTCTTATATTTATATTATGCGAAACGATATTATTATCTAGTTAGTCTAGTACTAGTTATAGTTAATATTAGTATTAAAGTAGTTATTAAGTTTTTTATAGGTATTTCTAGTTATAGCTAGGGCCTATATTATATATATAATATATATTTATAGCCTTCTAGGATATCTAGAAAGATATTTAGATATTATACTTTATTAATATCTAATCTCTAGTATAGTTTAATAAAGATCCTAGTTTTATCTATAAGGATATTATATAGTTTTCCTATATAGTTATTATCCTTCTTCTATACCTTCTAGAATTAGATAAGTTTCTTAGGTAGTAGCTTATTATTAGCGTAGGTTTAGGTTAGGGGTAATTTATATAGATTATAGGGTATTATAGTTTACTAGTATACCTTAGTAGGTAGGTTCTAGGTAGGTTACTAATCCTACTAGTAATATAATAGTATTTACTTTAGTTATATAGGGGATAGGTAAGATAGTAATAGTACTAGTATTAGGGATAGTTATCTTAATAGTATAGGCGCTTATTAGTTTAATTCTACTAGCTCTATATATACTACCTAGGTTTCTTACCTTTAATATCTTCGTAGGGTTCTATCCTTACTATTAGGTTTATCCTATATAGGAATTAGATTTCCTAATATATACCTCTCCTAGGTTATACTATATAGCTTCTTACTCTAGAGGTCCTTAACTTTAAGGGTATAGTTTATCCCTTTACTAGCTAGTATTACTAGTAGTTCTCTATAGAACGCGCAGTTAATTCTTCCTAGTAGTCCTCTATCTATTTATTAAAGTCTTTAATAAATACTTAGAGGAACTCCTCGCCTATAAGGTTTATAAGCCGTAGTTTATATAGCGCGCATCTAGTATAAGGCTAGTTACTCTAGTATTAGGTTGATATATTAATTAAGGCTATCTAATACTCTAATTTACCTCTTTCTAGAGGGTTAGTATTAAGATACTTATACCTCTTACTATATTTTCCTATTATTCTTTATCTTCTATTATATCTTAGTAGCTCCTATAAGCTTATAGGTCTAGACTAGATATCTTACTTAGATAGTATTTAGATAGTTTTACTATCTAGTTTCAATCGTATAGGTATTATTATTTATTTATATAAGTTATATACTATCTCCTATTATTCTATATAGGGTCTTAGATAACTTATATACCCTATTACTAGGTGCGTAACTACAAGTATTTTTAGTCTATATAGTTTAGCGATCGATCTTCTTATCCTAGTTATTTCTATTTAGGATACGCACGAAATAGAGACTAACTTCTACTAGAAGGTTCAACTCTATCTTTACTTAGCTAATTTATAGATAAAGTTAATTACCTACTAATTAGTATTTATAGGCTTCTCTATAGCGTGAAAGTATATAGTAAGCTTTATATAATATTATATAGTATTCGAGTTAATTCTCTTAAGTAAAGGTATAATTTATAGTTATTCTTCTAATACAATCGATCTACGATCTATATAGGGGAACTATACGTACGGGCTATAGGCCTATATATCTAGTTACCCCTTTCCTAGAAGCTCCTACTATACGTACTCTATAGCACGTAATAGCTAGAGCTACTACGTACGGATAAGCCCTCTATTAAGTATATAAGCGAGGAGACCTTATAGATATCTAATAGATTAATAGGCGTAATAATATAGTAGACTTAATAATAAAGTCTAGCTCTAATACTATAATAGAGACTATTATTAATAGTAATAAGCTTAAGCTCTACGTATAAGGATAGGTTAACTAAAAAGAACCTTATTACTATAAGTACAACTAACCGCGATAATAAGATTATACCTAATAATAATATAGAGGTAGAGGAATAAGTAATATAAGAGAGATAGATAGATATAGTACTAGCCTAAATAGGAAACTAAGTATAAAATAGGATTTTACTTTTAATATTATAATTAACTATTCGCAACTTATACGATAGTTATCCTACTAATAAGAAAAGATAGTTAGTATTAGGAGTTAAACTAATATACGATTAGTTTACTAAAGGTATAACTAGGCCTAATACCTAATTAGGCCTAGCTATAGCCTTAGTAGCTCCTACGCGCGCGTATATAGGATAAATATCGTACGCGTACAACCTAGCTAGCATTAATTATAATTACCTATATACTAAAACTATAGTTTTCTAATTCAACTACACCTTTACTATATTAATAAAGCTAGAAATAAAAAAAAAAGTTTATTTTATAGAGAAAAAGGTAAATATTAATTTTCTAATAAAAAAGTAATAATATTAATAACTATATTATTATATTTAGAGTTAAAGTAGAGGTATTTTTTTACTTATTTTTAAAGTAGTAAACTTTTTAATTTACGTTTAAAAAAGTCTAATTTTTTAATAAATCCTAGTTTAGTTAGTAAAGATTATATAAATAAATTTATAGTATAGGTTACTTATCTAAGTAATTTTTTAGAATTAGAGGAAAAAAATAAAAAAAATAGATTAATAGTTAGCTTATAATAGATTACTAAAATACTAGCTATAGCTAATAAATTAGATTTTTTAAAATTTTACTAAATTCTTTAAATTAGTACTAAATCTCTTAAAATCGAACTAACGTCTAGCTTCTATTAGAAGCTAATAACTCCCTAATAAGATAGCTACTATCTTAAAAAAGATATTAAAATAATTTATAATACTATTAATAGAATTAAAAGAAAAATATAAAAGTAGAGGATATAAAGATATAAAGAAAGACCTACTAGTTTTTAAAAAGAAAAAAGAGTAATTATAAGAGATATAATTTAAAGCCCTAAGAAGATAAATAAGAGATTAATACTAGAAAATAATCTAAGTACTAGTATAAGAAAGTTATAATACTTTTTAGAAGGAGAGAGAGTTACTACTAATATAAGTACTAAAAAGTCTTAAATTTTAGCTAAATTAGCTAAATTAAAGACTTAAGTACGCTAAATAGTAATTAAAGATAGTAGAAAAGAAAGAATTTAATCTAAAAAGATTATATTTTAGATAAAAGCTTATATAAAGAGTATATAGCTAGATAAGAATACTATAGAAAAATAGGCTCTATTAAGGCTAGAAAGTAATTAGTTTCTATAACTTATAAAAGTAAGTTTAAAAAAATCCTAGTATACTATTTT
>JAJTIZ010000430.1:0-10768 GCA_021365335.1 Phaeosphaeriaceae sp. PMI808 | reverse complement strand
GCTCCTTATTAGTTTAAGTAAGTAGATATAGCGCTTATAAGCTCGCTCTCTCTCTAACCACTTATTAATGCCAATAGTTTATTTAAGATTAGTAAGCTACTATTATAGTAACTAATCTAGTAGATAGTACGTGCGCAGTAGATGCAGCGTAACTAATAATTGGATAAAGACTATAATTTACTACAAACTTATCTACTCCTTATTATATACGTATTATTTAATTTAATACTACTTAGAGAGAGTTTTATAGTATTCAAGATCTTCCTTAAACGCTTTAAGGCCTATAGTTAATAGCTTAGATTAACGCGCTGGCTCTTAAACGTTAGAGGCTAGTATATATTCAGCGATTTCTAGAGGTTTAATAAACTCTAGTTCTTCTATAAGTTTAGTAGTTATTACTAGGTTGATCTTATCCTAGATTTTATAGACTACGCATCTAGATTGCAGCTATATCAACTAGGCCGTATAGTTAGCGTCGTTCCTTAGCGTTACTATAGGATCGCGTTGCGCTTAATAGGTTATTGTAATTTATAATTAGCTTAACTTAGTTAAGATAGTAGATTTTAAAGTTCAGTAGGGCGCGCTAGGGACTAATCATAGAGTGCGCTAGTCGGAACTAGCCAATTAATAGAAGTTAGGTCTACCTAATTTCTATAGGTTTATATACTAATTAGCTTAACTCGTTTTAGTTATTAGTTTAGCTTGATTCGGTTAAGGTAGTAAGACTCTTAATTATTAGATTTGAGATGGGTTTTTAATGGGTGCACAGTATAGGAACAAGGTATATAATAAAAGACTGTAATAAATAGTGCAGCAAATAATTGATTAATTGTCTGCAACCGCTCTCAATTATTATCCATTAATGTTCTAATTCTTCTATCTACTGCGCTTTCTACCAGTTTATATATCCATATCTGCGGAGCTTATTAAGGTCTCTCAGTTCGGAGGGTAGAGATCCACTTATCTCTATTATGTGGTTGAGCCAGCTCAACGCAGTTATTTAATGGTACCGGTTCTGCGCAGCTTATCTATGACGCTATAAGCTATTAGATATTGGCTTCACTGGTCACGTTGGCCATGTTGGCCATACCGGCTGTGCTGGCCATGCCGGCTGTGATCTCGGACATAGTCTCGGACAGTCTTGTAATGACGCTTTCATCTGGCAGTAGATGACTGAGTTCGACCTCAGATCACCTGCAAATCTGACATAGCTCAACGCAGTCTTCTGATAGTACTAGCTCTACGTAGCTTATCTATAACTCTATAAGCTATCGGCTATAACGGCTATAGTCTCGGATACTCTTATAATGGCGCCTACTTCTAGTAGTAGATGACTGAGTTCGACCTCAGATCACCTGCAAATCTAACAACTACATAGTAGAGACTTAGCAAGTAGGGGTTAATATAACTTAGTTTGTACGACACGTAATATAATAAATAAGTATATATTATATTTACTATATAATACTATATATATATGTGACTAATAGTGTGTGTATTAATTACTTTATACTATGGGTTTTGATTTTCGGGTGTGGGTTTCAGAGTTTTAGTTTTCGACCTCCAGCATGTAATAGTCCGCCGTACTACCCTATGCTATTGCCTGTTGCAGCCGCGCGCTAAAACGTTTTACTATGCGCTAGGAAGTTAACCTCCGTCCGGTATCGTTTCCCCGCTTCGAATAACCGATTGCACGACTAACCATATGGTCGACTTATCGCATAAGCGGGAAAGAGTACCAGCGAAAGGTCCCCAATTGTACTAATCCCTCGATTATCTACTACCTACAACAGATGACGAGACACCCCGGCTGTAAACCCCCATATTTTCCACCGGCACAGCTATGGGCTCCTAGGCAGTCCTGATATACGACTCTAGGGGTTAAAGGGTAAGAGTAACAGGCAGCGAAATCCAACACAACCTTGTGGAATTAGTTGCAATAGAATCTAACTTCGAAGTCAGGTTCGACTTTTTCGAGCTTCTGCCCACATGCGTTGCATCCCTAAGCTCGGGCACCTAGAAGCGGGCCACCCCTAGTAGTCGGCCACCCCACCAAAATCGATTAATCACATTCAACACGCGATATTTCCACAACGCCAGTTTATATTTACTTAAGACTAAGTACAGCTTGAGCCATATATGTAGCTGCAGTAGATATAGCCTTATCAGCTTTTTTTACAGCCTACTTTATAGAGTTTTCTGCCTCTTAGAGAGCCACCTAGTTAAGAGTAGCCTTAATCTTGACTATATTGCTAAAGCGCTTATTTAGATTAATCCTAACCCGCTTTCTTGTATATTTACTCTTAAAGTTATCTACTTAAGCCTATAGGGATTAGTTTTAGGCTTATAGATAAGCTACCCTTATATTAGCTTTAGATATAGCCTTCTTTACCTTACTAAGCACTTGGCGCGTACTCTATAATAGAGATTCTAACTATTAGAGACGTTATTGGGTATAGTATAGGTCTTAGGATCTCTAAGGTATCTAGAAGACTAGACTAGGTAGTAGCTAAGTTAGTAGAGGAGTAGTTGGCTAGCTAGGTAGCTAATATACTTAAGATAACTAGAGTACCTTCTCTAGATTAAATAGGTAGAGTCTAGTAGCCTTCTAGCTAGCTTATATAACTCGTTCTATTAGACCTTCTTCTCTTATAGCGTTATAGTACGTAATAAACCTCTCTTTCTTAATTAGAGCTACGTTATCTAGAGCTAATAGGTCTCTAATCTAATAGTAATACTTAGTCTTAATAATAGAGAATAGAGTAAGATTAAGAGGCTGGAGAATATAAGTAGAGTAGGCAGGGTAGTAGAGGATAATAATCCTATATAGCCTATAAAGCTATATAAACTCAATAGTAATATAAGAGTTATACCTATCTAATAGTAAGAGTTAGTACCTCCTAGCTCTAGGGTTAGTCTCTAGGATAAAGATCTGCTCTAACTACTTCAATCTAATATTATTTAAGGTCTATCTATTCTTAGATATAGTATATACCTAGTCTAGTATAGATTAGGATAGGAACTAGGTTGTTTAGAGGTAGTTTCCCTTAAAGATAACTAGGGGCTAGATTTTCTTACTACTAGCTAAGATAGTCTCCATGATTAAAACCCACTTACGATTACCTAGAGCCTTAACGTAAGTCTTCTTCTTTTTTAAGCTAGTAAGTACTCAAGAGTTAGTATATATACCTAAGACTACTCTAGTCTTATCTACGTTCTAGACATCTAATAGAGGTATATTATATTCAAGTAGGAGCTGCTTAAAACGCTAGAAGAATAGGCGTAGTATCTCTAGAGTAGCTACCTCAACGCAGGTAGTCTTAATTAATCGGCTAACTATAGATACGATGCGTGGCTGGCGTATTATAAAGTAGGAGATCCAGCGCTAGCTAAGGGGCTTGTGGTCTCCATTCATACAGAGAATTCGAGTCACCATCTCTCGTGCGCGGGGGTAGGATAGGGGTTGGCCACGTGAGTCCTCATCAATAATCCACTCCACTAAGAACTCCTCTTGATCTGGGCTTAATCGCTACTGGTATTAATAAGCTATCTCGCGTTGTTGTCGGCCAGCTAGTCTACCTTGTAGTATGCTGCGTGAGACGCCCCAGGCCTTGCAGGCAGCGCGTTGGCTTGTAAAAACACCATTTTCAAGATCTTTGATAGCTGATTGTACGGCATGCTCCTTGGGGTCCATGTTGAGTATGGCGTTGTGGAAATATCGCGTGTTGAATGTGATTAATCGATTTTGGTGGGGTGGCCGACTACTAGGGGTGGCCCGCTTCTAGGTGCCCGAGCTTACTCTATCCCTCGGCGCTAGCCTGTAAGGTGCACGGCGTAGATCTGGAGGGAACGAAACAGTTCGTAAGGATTTACTGGACTCGATTTTCCAATTTGACACGGTATTGCAGGAGCATGAGTGATGGATAGGTTGAAAGTTATGAAGCTTTCGAAAAGAGATTTGAGATCTTCCTAGCATGAGGCTGATAAATTGAATTGTAGAAGTCTACTCTCCTGAAGCTGGCAGGAGTGCGTTCTATATACCAAATGAGTGGCAAATAAGTGGCAAATCCCATTACAAATATGGTGGCAAAGAATGTTATAAAACGCTTAGTGTAAGCTGATGCTGAGAAATCATGGAACCTAAAGGAAAGACGTGTGTCCACGCCTGACTGGATACTATCCTCCAAGCATGATGGCCAAAAGCAAGATGGCCAAACCCCCAATTGTGATTAATTCACCAGCCTGTCGGTTAATCTACCATGCCCTTGATGGTGGATGACCAGGTGGTCGGCCTGGGCCGTAACAATGTGGATTTGGCTTCATTTATCTAATAAGAGTATGAGCTCAATGGCGTTATTCTTATTTGATATTTGACAATCAAGTTATACTTACGCAGACTACAATATCGGACACTGTCGTTGTATATTTTATTCTTGCATCCGGAGTGAGAGCACGTATCTAATAGTAGTAGAGATTAGTTTAATACCATTATTTTATTTTGATACCTGACAATAAAAATTGTACTTACGGTCAGAACAGTAGTCGAAACCGGGACCAGGTTTTTTATTTTTACAATAGCTTTTACTACACGCATCTAATAAGAGTATGTATTAGTTTAATACTGTTATTGTAATTCAATACTTGATAAGAAAATTTATACTTACGGCTTCTGCAGTAGCTGAAATTGGCTGCATATATTTTGTTTTTGCAACTTTTTTTATTACACGCATCTAAAAGAAAATAATATTAATACCACCGTTCTAATTTGATCCTTGACAATGAAAATTACTTACGATCTACACAATAGTCGTAACCGGCGCCGTAAGTTTGATTTTTACAATTACTACTCCATGAGCATACGGCTAGTAAATATAGATGTTAGTATACGCTTTAGTTATCGCTGTATCGATACTAACTTGGCATTTTCAGACTTTAGGACGGCGAGATAGTGACAAGGAGACGCAACTGGTTCAAGGCTATTTCGGAGGGACTAGAATATTCTCTGTTGAGGTTGCAAAAAGTTTGGTTGAGGGATAGCATCAAGGTTTCAACGCGACTATATAAGGCCAACTGGTTTTCTCACATGCGATTCTGCGAGCGGCAACTTTAATATCATTGCCCTTGATTGTGGCGGTATCTGGCAGATCTCATTGGCTTGCCCGATGATACCTGTCCCAAGGCGCTACTGCATGCCTTGGTCAGCTGGAGAGTTGCTAAATGCACGCCCATGGAAGTGTAATTATCCCGCATGCAGCCCGGTGCGTGTTGTGTCGACCGTTCATTAGGTAGGTCGTGGGGGCTGAAACCCGTAAGGCATCGGCAGCTGACTGGGCATATGCGGGAAAATTACCCTCCCATGGGGCGTGTATTTCGCATGGGGCATGATGTGGAAGAATCTTATTCGATGCCTGATGCGGGATTAACTCACTTACGAGGGCGTGGGCCGGAATGGATTAGCCCTCCCTGTTCCGTGTTCGTCTAGACGGAGCTCATATGCAAATGAGAATACCTTATCCCTTATGTGGGGCTTTGCAAAGTTAGAGTCAATAGATTCATGGATCCATTTTCTCTCTGGGTTTCGAGAACATTTCATTGAAAGTATCACGGATAATCCTTTACTACAGGAATCTATAGAGTATCTCACTTGTGTTAGTGATCGTGGAAAGGGTTTGCTTCCTGCTGTCACGCAAATTCTTCCAAAAGCACATCACTACTACTGTACTCAGCATCTGGCTGCTAATATAGCAAATGAATTTGGCAAGGAGTGCATAATTAGAGAGTGGGTCTCGGGGGATTTGGCCCATCATACTTATATTATGCTAGCAGACAGATTTCCCTCTTTTTAAAATTAAATTGACTGCTTATACTACACGTACATTATTCTCATACATCGAGAGCTACGCTGTGATAAGTAAATCCAAAATATGAAGCATTGCTCTCCGAGCGGTATCCTGGAAAGAAAAAGTGGTATCCTAGAGAGAAAAAGTGGTATTTCGGATAGTTACGCTTACTAATTTCAAAATTGGTAGTGCATTGAAAATAGTGGTATTTGGGATAAAAAACACGCCAAGAGTGGTAGTACAGAAATTAGCCCGATAGCTGAGGCCACCGTATATATAGTAACCTCACCAAGTAAAAACTAATAAATTCTTTTACAAGGTCTGTGTTAGCGTCTTGGTGGGATTAGCTAAGCGAGTGGTCGGGTTAACTGTATCCACGTTCTTCAGCGACACGCTTTCCACAAGTCGTGCTCAGCCTCACCACCATTCGAGTTTCCTGGACACAATTGGGCTGCTTTCAGCCATCACCTCGTGTTTCCGAATAATTCATCCCACTCTGCTCAAGCCATCGACTGCACGCCTGAAGCACGACCGCTTCCGATGCATATCCGAGCACAGGTGTCGACATGGCAGCCTGGAGCTGAATTACCCCGCCGCCAATGGTCTCGACCGCTTCCTACCACGAGCGGCGATGGCGAACCGTGCTGTATGAAGCTCCGAATCCGACGATTGAGTACGTATCTTCCGATTGTTTGTCTGGAATGCATGCTCTTGTGCCTCACCTGCAGTGGTGCCCAACGGCTGGCGTCTTGAAGTTTAGTCTTCGTCCAAGGACAACAGCGAGGGGACGTTTACTGGCCTGCAGACCTCGCTTACTTGACGACCCCAAACTCTCGGATCCTCACATACGGCTAAATCTATTGTACTATCGAAGTCGTTAGGCGCCTTTAGGAAACAGTGCAGAATGTCCTTTTACACAACATGCCCCTTGTCTGGCGCTAGGCGGGACAAAGTACCGGGAAGGGCGGCCTCCCAGGGCGTAGACAGAACTTTTGTGTATCTAAATGAGCATCCAATAGCAATCGTAGATGGAAAGTCATCCAGTTATTCATCGGGACTCAAAACGATGGCGTGTGGTCAGTGATGTGCCTACATGCTTTTGCATATGAGCATCCTCCGCTCCGTATTAAGTTCCGGTGAACGACGCGGGGCTAAGAAGATCGGGAGAAGCGAGAACTTCCTTAGGGAGCAGGGCTAGTAAATTGGGTTATCCTAAATGGGCTGACCGGTCAGCCTATTTTCACGAAGATGTTCAGCTGCTTTTGCCGCTCAGGGCGCCCATCGTGGTCCAGCTCTTAGTGGCATTGCCGGCATGCTCGGGTTTGGTGGCTCCCCTTTCCTCGGCGGGCCTGGAGATGAGGCTGTCCAGCACTCAAGGGTGAGTGCGGCCCCCTGACCGGAGTGCATCTCCGCTGTTATGATTCTAAGGCCTCTGAATAAACGTAATTACTGAAACTGAGGGCCTTGTAGGCTTGGTTCTGGGCGAAATAAAGCTTTCTCTCTAAGACCCACAATGCCGACACCGTACCAGCGAGTCAATCTCCTAGGCTTGCCATGGCAACAATGGCAGAAAAGACGTCTGTCTTCGGTCACATCGGTGACAAGTGGCAGCAGCCCGTGGTCAGGGACGTGCGACCCATCTCGACCGTCATCCTAGACGAGCGGATCAAGGAACGGCTCTTACAGGATGTCCGCGACTTCCTTGACCCAGCTGCTCGAGAAAGGTACCGCGACATTCCATACTGACGAAGCTATCTCTTCCATGGACCTCCCGGAACTGGAAAGACAAGTATGGCTCTGTCGATCGTAGAGTGTTTTGGTTTGGATATCTACGCTGTCAGGCTTTCTGTCGACGACAGGTGCCTGAAGACCTTGTTCGCCGGGCTTCCTAGGCGCTGTATTGTTCTTCTGGAAGATGTCGAGGTCGCGACTTCAAAGTCGCCCGAGGGCATGGCCTCTCTGTCTACACTCCTTGATGTTATCGATAATGTAGGAGATTGCTATGTCTTGGTCATGACAACCTGTTATAGCGAGCGACTCGACGGCGCACTTATGCAACTAGGCCGTGTGGATGTGAAAACCGAGTTCCGGCTCGTAGGCAAGGAAACGGTCATTGGGCTCTTCTATCTTGCCTTTGAAGATGACGAATCGGTCGACCTGCTAGTAGATCAATTTGCCGCTAAGATTCCAGAGGAGGAATTCAGCCCGGCTGAAGTCCTCGCATTCCTGATAAAGAATAGGCGATCTCCTGAAGAGGCTATTGGTAACGCAGTGGCATGGATGGCGAGGACTAGGGACGAAAGGAAGATGATGCAGGGTGAAAGTTGAGATTTTTGCCTGTTTCTGCTGTCGCTAGGTTAGGCGCCTGTAGGATTAGCAAGTTCTAGTGATGCGAATGGTGTCTTTTCTGAATCTCGACGGCCATGCTTATATCGTGACACTAGCTAGTAGAATGAACAGTAATATAGACAGCGCGATGTTGCTAAAGTCGAGCTAGTCCAAGAAGCGAGAGAGGCTTGGTCGTCCGTCGTCGAGTAATAGCTTGATCTGACACAGAGATGGAAAGCAACCTCACCTTTTGTGGAGGCTCCGAAATTCGTCGGCAACCTTGTCGAGCTCGTCCTGTCATCTTCGCATATGCCCTGGTACACGCAGCTCATACGGCAGGTAAACCACTGAATCTCTTACTAGATCTTTCCACTAAAGGACTCCTAACCTGGTTTTGAGACTATAGTGAGAAATTTACGCCCTCTACGAACTAGGTAAATGATAGTCTACCTATAATGGTCCGTCATCCTTTTTGAATGCTTCCGAAACGTTCTGTGGGAAAGCTGTCTTCTCCGTCTCTTAAGACTAATATATTTCTGATGCCTGAGTCGGACTCATTGCCCGACTCTCTGCTGTCTAGAATATTGTTGCAGGCGTTTAATAGTGCAAGTGAAAGCTAATGATAATTGGTATAGAGGGCTTATCCTTTGTGTCAATCGAAAATTAAACCCCGTTGATAAGAAAACCGACAAGCTTCTGTCGAGGATCGATGTGCTCAGACTGCCTACCGCTAAAAGCGCTTCCTTCGACTCCCATACGGAGGAACACAATGCACGATGCCTACAAAATATACGGACCGAGTTGCTGCATGACATTACGGAATGGGCGAAGAATGAGGATGACAAACCAATATTCTGGCTAAGCGGCATGGCTGGCACAGGAAAGTCTACGATTGCACGGACTATTGCCCACTTGTTCGCCAAACAAGGTCAGCTAGGAGCAAGCTTTTTCTTCAAGAAAGGCGAGGGCGAGCGAGGCAATGCCTCATGGTTCTTCAGTACCATCGCTACAGATTTGGTTGCTCGTGAGCCCGGAATGCTACCCGGCATAAGGAGTGCGCTGGACGCAGCAAGAGGCCACGATCAGATTGTGAAGCTGCTGCTGGACAAGGGCGCCGACGTCAACGCTCAGGGTGGAAAGTACAGCAACGCACTCCAGGCGGCTATAGAAGGAGGCCATGAGCAGAAGTTTGTTTGTTGCGCTAAGCTCGGTGACCTAGAAGTGGCCCACCCCACCAAAATCGATTGATCACATTCAACACGCGATATTTCCACAACGCCAGTTTATATTCACTTGAGACTAAGTACAGCTTAAGCCATATATGTAGCTGCAGTAGATATAGCTCCATCAGCTTTTTTTGCAGCCTACTTCATAGAGTTTTCTGCCTCTTAGAGAGCTACCTGGTCAAGAGCAGCCTTAATCTTGACTATATTGCTGAAGCGCTCATTTAGATTAACTCTAACCCGCTTTCTTATATATTTACTCTTAAAGTTATCTACTTAAGCCTATAGGCATTAATTTTAAGCCTATAGATAAGCTACCCTTATATTAGCTTTAGATATAGCCCTCCTTACCTTACTAAGTACTTAGCGCGTACTCTAGGATAGAGATTCTAACTATTAGAGATACTATTAGCTATAGTATAGGTCTTAGGATCTCTAGAGTATCTAGAAGACTAGACTAGGTAGTAGTTAAGTTAGTAGAGAAGTAGTTAGCTAACTAGGTAGCTAGTATACTTAAGATAACTAGAGTACCTTCTCTAGATTAAATAGGTAGAGTCTAGTAGCCTTCTAGCTAGCCTATATAACTTATTCTATTAGACCTTCTTCTCTTATAGTATTATAGTATATAATAAACCTTTCTTTCTTAATTAGAGTTATATTATCTAGGGCTAATAGATCTCTAATCTAATAGTAGTACTTAGTCTTAATAATAAAGAATAGAGTAAGATTAAGAGGCTAAAGAATATAGGTAGAGTAGGTAGAGTAGTAGAGAAGGATAATCTTATATATCTTATAAAGCTATATAAACTTAATAGTAATATAAGAGCTATACTTATCTAATAGTAAGAGCTAATACTTTCTAGCTCTAGGATTAGTCTCTAGGATAAAGATCTACTCTAACTACTTTAATCTAATATTATTTAAGGTCTATCTATTCTTAGATATAGTATATATCTAGTCTAGTATAGATTAGAATAGGAACTAGGTTATTTAGAGAGAGTTTCCTTTAAAGAGAACTAAGGGCTAGATCTTCTTACTACTAGCTAAGATAGTCTCTATAATTAAAACCTACTTATAATTACCTAAGACTTTAATATAAGTCTTCTTTTTCTTTAAGCTAGTAAGTACCTAGGAGTTAGTATATATACCTAAGGCTACTCTAGTCTTATCTATATTCTAGATATCTAATAAAGGTATATTATATTTATATAAGAGTTACTTAAAGTACTAGAAGAATAGGTATAATATCTTTAGAGTAGTAGCCTTAATATAGAGAGCTTTAATTAATTAGCTAACTATAGATATAATATATAGCTAGTATATTATAAAGTAGGAGACCTAGTACTAGCTAAGGGGCTTATAGTCTCTATTTATATA